>MU668307.1:2676-14859 GCA_026770625.1 Nicotiana glauca
CTGTGGCGTCGATCAACTGGTCAATGTGAGGTAACGGGAATGAGTCCTTCGGGCATGCTTTGTTAAGGTCGGTGAAATCAACGCACATCCTCCATTTCCCATTTTTCGTTTTGACCATCACGATATTGGCGACCCATTGGGGATATTATGATTCCCTTATGGACCCGTTGGCCAGTAGCTTATCTACCTCTTCGCTGACGGCCTCGTTGATTACGGCGTTGAACTTTCTTCTAACTTGCCGCACGGGTGGATATAGTGGGTCGACGTTCAGCTTATGGGTGGCGATGTCTCTTGGTATCCCCGACATATCTGAACGAGAAAAAGAAAATAGATCGGCGTGGTTAGTTAAGAATTCATGGTAGTTACTTGGGTCACAGAGACTATGTCCGATGTAGGCTTTCTTCGTGTGGTCGGTGCTGTCCAGTTGTACTGGGTCGAGATCCTCGATCATTGCTTTGCAGGCTTCTACGATATCCGGATCTTTGATGGCTTCCGTTGTCGGGTCGACCTTAGTCCCCGACACGGCTGATTGTTATGCCTCTGCACTTGTTCCTTTCAACTGTTTGGTGTGTGAGCAGTCTTGAGTGATTCAGAAGCATTCTTGCGCTGTGCGCGGCTCGCCCCGAATGCTAAATACTCCCTAAGGGGTGGGGAACTTGATCACTTGGTAGAAGCTTGGGGGGACTTCTCGCATGGCGTGTATCCATGCGCGTCCTATGATGGCGTTGTAGGCTGTTTCTTGGTTCATGACGTGGAAAATGGTTTCCAGTGTAACTCCCCCTGCTAAAATCACCAATGATACCTCGCCGGAGGCTCGTTCCACTGCATTGTTAAAACCCGTTAGTGTTATGCAGTGTGGTATTATCCTATCTTCGAGCCTCATTTGAGCGAGGACTCTTGGATGGATAATACAAGCGTCGCTTCCATCATCAACCATGATTCTCTTAATGTCAGTGTCAGCAATACGTAAAGTTATGACTAAAGCAGTATAATGAGGGAAAGACAGACCGTCGACATCAGACTTATCGAAGGTGATATTTTCTTCGAAGTTGTCATACCGTTCGTGGGCGATTGTTCATTTCAGTTTGTGCGAGGTGGTGAATTTTACATGGCTGATTGCTGAATCGTCGCCTTTTCCGACGATCATGTTGATGATGAGTGCTGGCGAAGGTGATTTTGACGGTCCCTGAGGTTTTTCCCGCCTCGTGCGAAATTGATATTTCCTTTATCGTTGAGCAGCTCCCTCAAGTATCCTTGGTTCAGCATTCTGACTACCTCCTGCTGTAGCCCTATGCAATCTTCGGTTTTGTGCCCTTTTTCCTAGTGGAACTCGCACAGGACGTTTGACTTCTTTGTGGCGGGGTCTGATTTCATTTTCTGCGTCCAATTTACTTTAGTGCCTAGCTTCTCCAGTGCGTACACTATTTTTGAGGGGTAAATGCAAAAGTTATGGCAGATAATAAAGGGGGCATACGTCTTTCGTTACGAAGTGGGGTGACATGTCATTGCAGTGCATCCGTGTGTCTTGGCAGTGGTGGATGCGAGGATCTGATGTAAGGCTGATGCCTTTCTTTGTTGAAACGCGAGGATCATTCCCGCCGGCCCTTGCTGCGTCGATCCCTCCATGCTTCTGACTGTATCGTCGTAAGTCGTTGGGTTGGTCCGTTGAGGTCATCCTTATCTGCTCGTACCTCGGCATAGTAGGCGTTGTGAATTTCCTCCCATATGGTGGGGGGGATACTTCATGAGTCGGCTCAGTAGCTTTTTTGTTGCTCTTGAACCATCTCTGCTCAGTCCATATGGCCGACTTCTTAGGTGGAAGGTCGTTATGACTTTTATGGGATGGCACTGAAAGTAAGGTTTAATCTTTCGTGAAGCTACGACTAGTGCTAGGGCCAGCTTCTCGAGGTGTGGATACCGTATTTCGGCATCCACTAGGGTTTTGCCAATATAGTAAATAGGATACTGCGTACCTTTGTTTTCACGGACCAGGATTGCACTGATAGCGACTTTGGACATCGCCAGGTATACTAATAAGGGTTCGCCAGGGTTCGCTTTAATTAGAAATGGCGGAGAAGACAGGTATTCTTTCAGTTTTTTCAAAGCCTCGGCGCATTCCTCATTCCATTGTAGTCCGTGATCTTTTCTCAATACGTTGAAAAATTTATGGCATCTGTCGGAGGATCGTGAGATGAACCTGGATAGGGCGGCTATTCGCCTTGTCAGCTTTTGTACCTATTTTTTGCTGTTCAAGATTTCAGGTATCGCGTCTATTGCCTTGATCTGGTCCGGGTTTACTTTGATACCTCGTTGTGATACGAGGAAACCCAAGAACTTCCGTGATGCTACGCCAAAGGTGCACTTTTCTGGGTTTGGTTTCATCCCATACTGTCATAGTATCTCAAAGGCTTCTTTCAAATGGTCGAGGTGGTCTTCTTTGTTTGCCGATTTTACCAGCATATCGTCGATGTAGACTTCCATGGTCTTGCCAAGCTTTTCCTTGAACATTCTAGTAACCAGTCTCTAATACGTAGCCCCTGCGTTTTTGAGTCCGAAGGGCATCACCTTGTAGCAATATGTCCCCTGGTGGGTGATGAAGGTTGTCTTTTCTTGGTCCTCCTCGGCCATCGTGATTTGGTTGTAGCTAGAGTAGGCATCTAAGAAGCTTAGTAGCTCATTTCCCGCTGTGGCGTCGATCAACTGGTCAATGTGAGGTAACGGGAATGAGTCCTTCGGGCATGCTTTGTTAAGGTCGGTGAAATCAACGCACATCCTCCATTTCCCATTTTTCGTTTTGACCATCACGACATTGGCGACCCATTGGGGATATTATGATTCCCTTATGGACCCGTTGTCTAGTAGCTTATCTACCACTTCGCTGACAGCCTCGTTGATTACGGCATTGAACTTTCTTCTAACTTGCCGCACGGGTGGATATAGTGGGTCGACGTTCAGCTTATGGGTGGCGATGTCTCTTGGTATCCCCGACATATCTGAATGAGAAAAAGCAAATAGATCTGCGTGGTTAGTTAAGAATTCATGGTAGTTACTTGGGTCACAGAGACTATGTCCGATGTAGGCTTTCTTCGTGTGGTCGGTGCTGTCCAGTTGTACTGGGTCGAGATCCTCGATCATTGCTTTGCAGGCTTCTACGATATCCGGATCTTTGATGGCTTCCGTTGTCGGGTCGACCTTAGTCCCCGACACGGCTGATTGTTATGCCTCTGCACTTGTTCCTTTCAACTGTTTGGTGTGTGAGCAGTCTTGAGTGATTCAGAAGCATTCTTGCGCTGTGCGCGGCTCGCCCCGAATGCTAAATACTCCCTAAGGGGTGGGGAACTTGATCACTTGGTAGAAGCTTGAGGGGACTTCTCGCATGGCGTGTATCCATGCGCGTCCTATGATGGCGTTGTAGGCTGTTTCTTGGTTCATGACGTGGAAAATGGTTTCCAGTGTAACTCCCCCTGCTAAAATCACCAATGATACCTCGCCGGAGGTTCGTTCCACTGCATTGTTAAAACCCGTTAGTGTTATGCAGCGTGGTATTATCCTATCTTCGAGCCTCATTTGAGCGAGGACTCTTGGATGGATAATACAAGCGCCGCTTCCGTCATCAACCATGATTCTCTTAATGTCAGTGTTAGCAATACGTAAAGTTATGACTAAAGCATCATAATGAGGGAAAGACAGACCGTCGACATTAGACTTATCGAAGATGATACTTTCTTTGAAGTCGTCATTCCATTCGTGGGCGATTGTTCATTTCAGTTTGTACGAGGTGGTGAATTTTACATGGTTGATTTATGAATCGTCGCCTTCTCCGACGATCATGTTGATGATGCGTGCTGGTGAAGCTGACTTTGGCGGCCCCTGAGGTTGTTCTCGCCCTCTTGCGAAATTGATCTTTCTTTTATCGCTGAGCAGCTCCCTCAAGTATCCTTGGTTCAGCATTCTGACTACCTCCTGCCGTAGCCCTATGCAATCTTCTGTTTTGTGCCCTTGTTCCTAGTGGAACTCGCACAGGACGTTTGACTTCCTTGTGGTAGGGTCTGATTTCATTTTCTGCGGCCAATTTACTTTGGTGCCCAGCTTCTCCAGTGTGTACACCATTTCTGAGGGGGACACGCAAACGTTATGGGCAGATAATAAAGGGGGCATACCTCTTTCGTTATAAAGTGGGGCGACATGTCGCTGCAGTGTATCCATGTGTCTTGGCGGTGGTGGATGCGAGGATCTGATATAAGGCTGATGCCTTTCTTTGTTGAAACGCGAGGATCGTTCCCGCCGGCCCTCGCTGCGTCGATCCCTCCTTGCTTCTGACTGTATCGTCGTGAGTTGCTGGGTTGGTCCGTTGAGGTTATCCTCATCTTCTCGTACCTCGGCATAGTAGGCGTTGTGAATTTCCTCCCATGTGGTGGGGGGATACTTCATGAGTTGGCTCAGTAGCTTTTTGGTTGCTCTTGAACCATCTCTGCTCAGTCCATCTGGCTGGCTTCTCATGGGGAAGGTCGTTATGACTTTTATGGGATGGCACTGAAAGTAAGGTCTAAGATTTCGTGAAGCTACGACTAGTTCCAGGGACAGCTTCTCAAAGTTTGGATACCGTATTTTGGCATCCACTAAGGTTTTGCTGATATAGTAAATAGGAGACTGCGTACCTTTGTTTTCACGGACAAGGACTGCACTGACAGCGATTTTAGACACCGCCCAGGGTTCGCTTTAACTAGAAGTGGTGGCGAAGATAGGCATTCTTTCAATTTTTCAAAGCCTCGCCGCATTCCTCATTCCATTGTAGTCCGTGATCTTTTCTCAATACGTTGAAAAATTTATGGCATCTGTCGGAGGATCGTGAGATGAACCTGGATAGGGCGGCTATCGCCCTGTCAGCTTTTGTACTTATTTTTTGTTGTTCAAGGTTTCAGGTATTGCGTCTATTTCCTTGATCTGGTCCGGGTTGACTTCGATACCTCGTTGTGATACGAGGAAACCCAAGAACTTCCCTGATGCTACGCCGAAGGCGCACTTTTCTGCGTTAAGTTTCATCCCATACTATCATAGTATCTCAAAGGCTTCTTTCAGATAGTCGAGGTGGTCTTCTTAGTTTGCCGATTTTACCAGCATATCGTCGATGTAGACTTCCATGGTCTTGCCAAGCTGTTCCTTGAACATTCTGTTAACCAGTCTCTGATACGTAGCCCCTGTGTTTTTGAGTCCGAAGGGCATCACCTTGTAGAAATATGTCCCCTGGTGGGTGATGAAGGTTGTCTTTTCTTGGTCCTCCTCGGCCATCATGATTTGGTTGTAGCTAGAGTAGGCATATAAGAAGCTTAGCAGCTAATGTCCCGCTGTGGCGTCGATCAACTTGTCGATGTGAGGTAACAGGAATGACTCCTTCGGACATGCTTTGTTAAGGTCGGTGAAATCAACGCACATCCTCCATTTCCCATTTTTTTTGACCATCACGACATTGGCGACCCATTGGGGATATTATGATTCCCTTATGGACCCGTTGGCCAGTAGCTTATCTACCTCTTCGCTGACGGCCTCGTTGATTGCGGCGTTGGACTTTCTTCTAACTTGCTGCATGGGTGGATATAGTGGGTCGACGTTCAGCTTGTGGGTGGCGATGTCTCTTGGTATCCCCGACATATCTGAAAGAGAAAAAGCAAATAGATCCGCATGGTTAGTTAGGAATTCATGGTACTTACTTGGGTCGCAGAGACTGTGTCCGATGTTGGATTTCTTCGTGTGGTCGGTGCTGTCCAGTTGTACTGGGTCGAGATCCTCGACCGTTGCTTTGCAGGCTTCTACGATATCCGGATCTTTGGTGGCTTCCGTTGTCATGTCGACTCGACCATAGTCCCCGACACGGCTGAATGCTATGCCTCCGCACTTGCTCCTTTCAACTGTTTGGTGTCTGAGCAGTCTTGAGTGATTCGGTAGCATTCTTGCACTGTGCGTGGCTCGCCCCGAATGCTAAATACTCCCCAAGGGGTGGGAAACTTGATCACTTGGTAAAAGCTTGAGGGGACTGCTCGCATGGAGTGTATCCATGGGCGTCCTATGATGGCGTTGTAGGCTGTTTCTTGGTTCATGACGTGGAAAATGGTTTCCAGTGTAACTCCCCCTGCTAAAATCACCAATGATACCTCGCCGGAGGTTCGTTCCACTGCATTGTTAAAACCCGTTAGTGTTATGCAGCGTGGTATTATCCTATCTTCGAGCCTCATTTGAGCGAGGACTCTTGGATGGATAATACAAGCGCCACTTTCGTCATCAACCATGATTCTCTTAATGTCAGTGTCAACAATACGTAAAGTTATGACTAAAGCATCATAATGAGGAAAGACATACCGTCGACATCAGAGTTATCGAAGGTGATACTTTCTTCGAAGTCGGCATACCGTTCGTGGGCGATTGTTCATTTTAGTTTGTGGGAGGTGGTGAATTTTACATGGTTGATTGCTGAATCGTCGCCTTCTCCGACGATCATGTTGATGATGCGTGCTGGCGAAGGTGACTTTGGCAGCCCCTGAGGTTGTTCCCGCTCTCGTGCAAAATTGATCTTTCCTTTATCGCTGAGCAGCTCCCTTAAGTATCCTTAGTTCAGCATTCTGACTACCTCCTGCCGTAGCCCTATGCAATCTTCGGTTTTGTGCCCTTGTTCCTAGTGGAATTCGCACAGGACGTTTGACTTCCTTATGGCGGGGTCTGATTTCATTTTCTGCGGCCAATTTACTTTGGTGCCCAGCTTCTCCAGTGCGTACACTATTTCTGAGGGGGACACACAAAATTTATGGGCAGATAATAAAGGGGGCATACCTCTTTCGTTACGAAGTGGGGCGACATGTCGTTGTAGTGCATCAGTGTGTCTTGGCGGTGGTGGATGCGAGGATCTGATGTAAGGTTGATGCCTTTCTTTGTTGAAACGCGAGGATCGCTCCCGCCGGCCCTCGCCGCGTCGATCCCTCCTTGCTTATGACTGTACCGGTGTGAGCCGCTGGGTTGGTCCGTTGAGGTCATCCTCATCTGCTCGTACCTCGGCACAGTAGGCGTTGTGAATTTCCTTCCATGTGGTGGGGGTATACTTCATGAGTCAGCTCAGTAGCTTTTTGGTTGCTCTTGAACCATCTCTGCTCAGTCCGTTTTGGAAAGCTGCGACCGCCATGCCTTCCGATATGTTTGGTAGGCTCATCCTTACTCTGTTGAATCTGGCCAGGAAGTCCCTGAGTCCCTCACCTGTGGTTTGTCGTACGGCGAAGATATCGTTGACCCTGACCTCAACTTTCCTCGCTCCTGCATGGGCGGTGGCGAACTTATCCGCCATTTCTTCGAATGTTGATATAGTTCTGGCTGGCAGCTGCGAGTACCATGTTAACCCCCCTCCCCCTGTTAACGTTTCTCCGAACTTTTTCAGTAGTACAGATGGTACTTGTTCCTTTGACAGATCGTTACCCTTCACAGCAGTCACATAGTGAATCAGGTGGTCATTGGGGTCTGTCGTCCCGTCATATATCCTTAAGTAAGGCGGCATTTTGAAGGTTTTTGGGATCGGGTGAGGTGAAACTTCTTCGCTATATGGTTGTTCGACGAATTTTCCCACGTCGCGCTTCGGTAGTAACTTAGGAGCGCCGGGAATTTTGTCTACCCTTTCCTGATGCTCTTTCATTTGATCCCGAAGTGCCTTGTTTTCATTCTCCATTTCCTCCATTTCTTTAAGGAGGGCTGCAAGTGTGCCATCGCTGGCCTGGTTATTAGTGTGGTTGTTGTTTGTACACATAGTATTGTGTTCGCTGGTGGTAGCGATGTCTGTCGTCAACGGGTTCTTAACGTTGCTTTGGGGCGGTTTTTCGAGCAAGCTGCCTAGGGTGTTCATCATCCATTCTTCCAGTAGCTTCTTGACCACCGGGGGTGGTGTTTCTTTGACTACAGACGTGGAAGCTCCCTTTTCTTGCAAGATCGTCAGATCTTCCGATGGAGAGGGTGAGATTTCTCCCTCTTAGAGTGCTGCCAGGTGTTGTGCTCAAGATATTTTCTCTACCGGCCTCGTTGAGGGGGCCAATGAGGTTGGTTGTGACACCTGCTATTGCTTTCAATATTGCGTCATTTTCTTCCATTTTTCAATTTCAGTAGGGTGTGAAGGAAGGTGGTTTGTTTTTGATGTTCTAGGTGCAAACTATGATTTCGATTGCCGAAATCCCCACAGACGGTGCCAAATTATTTGACTCGAAAGTTAACAAATACTTTGCAAGTAAATACAATCAAAAATAGATCAAAGGTAAATCGTAATCGAAAATAATAAGACCTAGAAATGTGAATTATAAATCTGATTGCTTTTTACAGATGAGTGTTCCAGAGAATTAGAGATAGAGAGAGAAAGAGAGAGAGCTTGTATTAGAAAAGATCTCATCCCCTTTACAACATTGGGATCCTCCTTTATATAACAGGAGAACCCCCTCGAAATAATAAAATAATACAGGGGTAGGTCAAGTGTCTTTGAGGGGATGACGAGACTTAGGAGCGCATTTTTGCTCTGACATTCTGAGGTCGTACCGTCACTACGACTATTGCTTAGTCATGAGTCGTTGCTACCGCAATGGGCAGAATTTGACCCTATACAACATGTTGCTAATTGATCACTTCGTTAGCTATAACCTAAAAAGTAGCATTAGAGTACTTTCAATTATTTTGCTATATCTGATGTAACATTCATTGAGTTTGATAAGATGATTATAAGCTCCACAAAATCAATGACTTTTAGTTATCCATATTACTTATAATTCAAACAGTCAAAATGTTTGTCGACACTTACAACATTTGTTTATTCTAAGAACCAAATTTGGCTAAGAAAGAAGTGAGATAGCGGGTGTTAAGCTCCCTGATATTTGTATAGGTTATTCCCATCAATTTCACTAAATTATAAATCTTGGTCTAGTACATACATTTATTGAGCATATTAATATTTACAAAATAAAAGCATTCTTATTCAATTGATAGACACCACAAATATAATCCATCAAAGTTCATTTAAAAAACGAAATTATACTTTATATTTTTGATGGAAATAATATTTAATTTTGAACATACAGGTAATTCACTTTATCTTGGCCTATATTACAGAACATTAACCACAAAAAGTTCAAGAATTTTGTACTCTTCCACCTAGTCATATGTAAACTGGTTACTGATCACACCCAACTATGCATTATGAAAAAGACAAAGCGGTCGCTGCAAGTATATTCCGATTAATAAGTTCGGAGTCAAATCCCACATGAAATTAACCTATCAATCACGGCTATTGGACTCACAGAAATTCACGTATCTAATCTTCAAAGAAATTTATTAACTAAATACGATGTAATAAAAATGCAGTAAATTAAGACTAGCTATAAACTGATTGTAAGAAAGAATGAGAAAGGTCTAAGGTTATGATTTCCCGTTTTGTCGGAATCCTTTCCGCTATGTTTACTATAAATTTGCATAAGTCTTCTCTAATCATGAGCACTCTGACTGTCGTAACTCTCTCCCGAGTAATTACAATATATACTAGACATATTCTCCCGAATTACTCTAGCTGGCCTTAATTACAGCTCACTTTGATCTCACCCAATGTTTCATTATCCCTAATTCCACATTTAAACCCTTCGTATTGATCCATCACATACGTTCGGAGTGGTGTTGTTTAACAACTACCTAAATATACACTCTCTCCCAAATAATGCATACTAAATAGGCACAACTGATTGAGGACCCTTCAATCAACAACAATCACAATATAGTTGAACAAACAGAGAAATTATTAAGGCAAATATATATTAACATATCAGAAATTCATCCTTCAAGAGGTTCCATCAAAATCCTAGATATAATGTTTAGCTATGCATAATTGTATTCACAATCATAACAGTAAATTTCATTATTAGTGATCAAAACAAGACGAATAAAGGTAAAACTCTATGCCGAATCTTCCGCCTTGCCTCGTACCTCTTCTTGCCTTCAATAATCCTTCAAAAACCTTGATGCCCTCTCTTTGGGCAACCTGGGCTTTTTATATGTTAAGGAGAGTTTCCTCTGAACTTACGGAATTAAGCCTAAAAATAATGTTCCTCGAAGCGACGAGAGCGGCCGCGCTTAGACCGCGCATATCACATTCTATTATGCCTAACGAGCGTGGCTGGAGTGAGGTCGCGCTTGGCCCGCGCTCATGAAGTTTCGATGTTTTCTATTTTTCCTTCTTATTTCACGCGCATTCACCTCCGATTGGCCTTCCTTGCTCCAAATTAGCTCCAAACACTGTTCAATATCCTCATAATCAAGACTTGCCCCTGCAAAGCACAAAATTTATTATTAGAGCCATTTGTTGTAATTTAACCTTCATATAACAATAAAGCATAGCTAAGTTGGGGCGTTAATGGTCGCTAAACTACATGAATATAGCCTATTATCAGCACCCCACACTTAAACTATTGCTCGTTCCCGAGCAATCAACAATACTCTATAGAGATTCCTTCACTAAGAAACTTCTCTAACGTATCACACCAAGAACATACCACAAGGATTGAGTCCAGAAGTGTTACACCATTGCCTCAAGAGTTGACTCTCACATGCCGCACAATATTCCTAACTTACTCTACGCAGAGGTCAAAATGTACCTTTCCTTCATGAATCAAGTGCCCTCACATCACAAATGAGAGTAGTTCCACAAGGAATAAACATCCAGAACAATTAGGAACTCAAATAGACAAAATTTACTCACTCTTAGAAAGAACATTCATATGCCAAAAAAGATGCACCATAGGCTTGCCCCCAGTGTATTACTCTACTAATTGAGCTCATTCAGTCTAGGATCAAATATGACTTTATTTGGTTATACTGTAGTCTAAGGTTCGGGTAGGATACATTTGTATATAAGAGTGATTACACCTCCCTAAGCACTTTAATACATATACTTTCATATTCATAACCCCACACTTACGTCAAACCAAGACTCCACCTTTTACATCAATATATATTAACTCCCTGCTTCTTTAAGCACACTTAATCAAGAGCCACTATTTATCAAAGACTATTTTTTTTTAACAACAATGTAACTATTTTATTCTTTTTTTTTTCATTCAAGTGGCTCTTACTTATTCAAAACCGTGCAACTTTCTCCTTATTTTGTTAGTTCCACTCAAAAGCCAAACCAAACACCCCACACTTTAACCTTTACCAGTTCATCACAATTCAAGTGCTTATGAGAGGTGAAAAGGTTCAAACAAATGGTTCATTCAAACAATTGGGTAAGGTTTGTAATGTGGTTGCCAAGGAAACATGATTACAGGCTCAAAGGGGTTAACTAAGGTACATAACAATTAGGCGGGTAAAATATACATATTTGGTTCAACAAAGAAACTCCTATATCACTTTCAAGACTGTATAAAGCTACTATTTCGCTTTGCAAACACACAGGGCAAGTTCTATGCATCAAATGCAGTGCACAAAATAAAATAAATTTCACACACACATGGCACACGGCTCAGTCCAGATTGGCTTATCAAAACACTCTCATCTGAGTACTTAGTCAAATTAAGAACATACAATTTAAGGCACTCTAATAAACAACTGAAACTAAGCATCACACTAAAGTGTCTGTTGTATTCAAGACGTAACAACGTTAAGAGATTCTCTTTCCATCTCAACTCATAGCCCATAAGTACCTATAAAAATAAAAAATAAAACAAAAACAAGTTAACTACACTCAGTTCAAACAAAACCCTTGGAAAAGAACAACGGTCCAAAGAAAAACCAAGGGGAATTGATACACTACCTACAAAAGAAAACTTTTCTTCTCCTTTTCTTGTTTTTTATATCGACTTAGACCCTCAAGAAACCCATTGAGTGATATCCATTGTCGGGACAAGTCGAATCATATATTTAGACAACTAACTAAAGACTAAAATCAAGCTATATTCCTACATATATACAACATAGAAACGAAGTATTCCCCACCCCACACTTAAAAAGATCACATGTCCCCATGTCATACAAAATAAATAAATGCGATATAAAGGAAATTCCCTGACAGATCAGTCCTGATCGGAGATAGTGCCAGGGTCAAGGTGACATGCCCGCCCCAAAGCACGCAGCCAGCCCATGATTTTCTTCTCTGATTTAGCATTCTGGGGGGGGGGGGGACCATCA
>MU668307.1:14897-42548 GCA_026770625.1 Nicotiana glauca
TGCCAGGGTCAAGGTGACATGCCCGCCCCAAAGCACGCAGCCAGCCCATGATTTTCTTCTCTGATTTAGCATTCTGGGGGGGGGGGGGAACCATCAACTCTCTTCCCCAAGTGTGCGAAGTGGTATACATCCCTGCCATCTCTTGCTCTAAGGCTGCTACCGAGTAACCCGACCGACTCCAGATGGTCCCGCGGCTTCCGCAACATGCTCATGGGTGGGCAACTCAGCTCCCACTTCATCCTGTTCATCCTCTCCCTCCTCGGGTGCATTCGTGTCATCACTATCATCACTACCAGGTGCCACAGGCTTTTTCCTAGTAGTCACCTTATCCGCTCAAAACTTTGCCCCTTTTGGTACTTTTCCATCCAAGCTTAAGTTTTTTGGCACTCGATCTGCCCGGCATAGTCTAGTGACTAGGGAAGGGAAGATGAAACCATACCTCTTCACTTGACAACGAGTAAAAGTCTCCTCGTGAATAATCTTGGCCACGTAAAAATTGTGGCCATTCATAAAACTCCAAGTCAATGCAGCTCGAGGAGCATTCACTTCCGTGGTGTTAGAGTACAGGAGCAGACGATTGTTGATGACATACAACCAACACTTCCCTTAAAAGGTGAGTGCCGCTGAATGGAACTTACACCAATGTTTCATCCACACAATTTCCTTGCCAGGAACACAAATTGTTTCAAAGAATAACTCCCACTAGGTGTATCATCTACTATAGGATTCATAGTAGTCGTCCATCTCTGCCACAGATGAGGGTAGCCGGTATGCTCTTCGAATGGCCTCAATAGAGGCGTCCACATTATTCTTGCTCATTATGCACACACCGTTCACATGTTCTTTAATGTTGGCATAAAATTCATGCAAAACCATCAAATTTGCATCATCTGGTTCTACAAAGAAAATCTCCAGCCTGTGCTGAACCAACTCATTGTACAAGTTGGTACAACCATATTGGAGAGACCCTATATCCATGCCCCTCTCTGACTTCTTTGTTAGCAAAACGGTCCTAAGTTGCGGCGGAGATGAACTTGTTACTATCATAAGGACGAGCAGGAGTTGAAGCGCGTGCTCTGAAGGATCCAGCTTGGCCGCTGGATGAAGCACCGGTGGTTCGGCATTTCTTGGAAGGTGCCATAGTACCTGAATTAAAGAACATCATCAACGAAACACAAAAGATGTGAACCAAATGCGGTTACTCAGACTTCATTGGCACAATTGGTCACAATTAACATTAACAACTCACCGAGGCATTTAAACAAACACTTTATATGCACCATTCACCAGAGTCCCCAATTAACAAAGTTATAAGACAAACTTCACCACAATTGCCCCAATATCACCCACATATGTCAAGAGACACATCTACAACAACCTCAACAAACCTACTAGCATACAAGAGCACACTACAAAAGAAAATCTACTTAAGAAAAGAAAGAAAAACTACTACATCACCAAGAACTCAAATATCCCAACAAGAATTGAAACAATGGATCTTACCTGGTAGAGATGTGGTTAGGGTAGGTGAAGAGACCGTTAGAAGAGAGCAGAGAGTGGACTGCGTCTAATTTGATCATGAATGGGGAGTATGAGGGTTGGGGTTCTTTGGGAAGAAATAAAGAAGTTGAGTGTTTTGATTTGGGAGTGAGAGTTTAGGTTTAGGTGTGAATAGAATAGAAGAGGGAGAGAGATATTGGGTTGGGGGGGGGGATGGGATAAGTTAGTATATTACAATTAAAAGAACAAAACAATTAAAAAATGAAAGTAAATAAATAACAAAAAAATAGCTTAAACTCAAGTGGCAGGCGCAACGGTACAAGCGCGGCCCAAGCGCGACCGCACTTGTGAGGTAGAAGACTTGGCAATATGCACGGCCTGAGTGCGGCCACACTCCTAGGAGAAACCTGAGGCAGAATACTTTGCATTTTGTGCGGTCTGAGCACGACTGCGCACATGTGCCTTGAGATTTCCCAAATTTTTACCTATTCTCTCAGCGTCTGATGGACTTATCACTCACCCAATCTCACCAGCACTTGTTAGTACTTACAAAAATCAAAATAACAAATTCTAACTACCTAAAATCACTGCGCGTTGGGTTGCCTCCCAACTAGCGCCTTAGTTAATGTCGTGTCATGACAAATACAACAAATCAATGGGTTGCCTCCCATAAAGTTCCTGATTTAACATTGCGATATGACGCAGATAAGGACATTTAAGGTACGTTCAACTTTGGAGGCTCGGTCAAATGGGTCACTAGCAGATTCTTTGCTTCTTCTATGCCCGCATAATGTTTCAATCTATGCCCATTGACTCTAAATGTGTGAGAGTCATTACTCGCAGCAATCTCTACTACTCCCGTGGGGTGAATTTCAACCACATGAAAAGGATCGGACTATCATGATTTCAATTTGCTCGAAAACAACCTTAGATGCGAGTTGTATAGAAATACCGTATCTCCAGGTTTAATATTCTGCGAAATAATATTCCTATCATATATCATCTTCATTCTCTCCTTGTATAATCTTGTGCTCTCAAAAGTGTGATATCTAAACTCATCCAACCCATGCAATTCTGTTACTCTACTTGTTCCATCTGCTTCACTATCAAGATTCAACTATCTCAACGCCCACCAAGTTCTATGTTCCAACACCAGGGGCAAATGACACGATTTCCCAAACACCAATTTGTATGGCGATATGCCAATCAGAGTTTTGAAAGTGTTTTGATATGCCCACAGTTCATTGTCTAACTTCCTTGCCCAATCTGTTCTAGTTGCATTCACAGTTTTACTCATCACAATCTTTATTTCTCTATTCGAGACTTCCACTTGCCCACTTGTTTGTGGATGATATAGGGTGGCAACCTTGTGGCGTACATCATACTTGTCCAATAACTTTGTAAAGGCTCGATTGCAAAAGTGAGTGCCTCCAACATTGATTATTGCCCTTGGTGTGCCAAATCGGGTGAAAATATTTTTTTCTCAGAAAACCAATCACCCCCTTTGCATCCTTTGTACGGAGTGCTGCATCTTCCACCTATTTGAACACGTGGTCCATAGTGACGAGTTTGTACTTGTTACCATATGAGTTGACGAACGGCCCCATGAAGTCTATTCCCCATACAACAAACACTTCTACTTCCTAAATTGGGTTCATGGGCATCTCATGTCTGCGGGAAATGTTCCCAAATCGTTAGCATTCATCACATCCCTTTATCCATAGATGTGCATTGTCACACCTCCTTTTTAACTACTACACCCCCGGAAGGGTATAATAAAGGGAGTTTTTCCAATTAAAGGACAATCGAAACGAGATTATATTATTAAAAGAATTCAGAGTCGCCATTTGGGAGATTTATGGTATCCCAAGTCACCGGTTTGAATCCTAAATCGAGAAAAAGGTTTGACTCTGTATTACAGTCTGCGAACCAGAAATCCGAGTAAGGAATTTTGTTAACCCGGGAGAAGGTGTTAGGCATTCCCGAGTTCTGTGGTTCTAGCACGGTCGCTCAACTGTTATTATTGGATCAGTACATGTTTAGCCTATGATGCAATTTTAAATTATTTACCGCTTTTAATTAACTTTAGGGAAGATTGAACGTCGTCTAAAATATGTTTTTGGATCGCGTCACATGAAATGCACCCGCAATCCGAAACACATTTTATTCAACGTTTTAGGACTTAGATTTGGGTCACATCAATGTGCACCCGAATTTAGGAAAGAAATATTATTAAATTAACGCGCCTAAAGCATTTTCGCATTGCAACTTTGCGGGGCTATGGAATTTACTAAATGGCACGCCTCGAGTTCTAAGGATAAATAAGATTAATGAAAATGAGGGTCATACAATTACCACTTTGGTTTGGCACGGTGCACCTCAAATTATTCTAACCAAGTTTCTAAATTAACTAGCGAGGGCCACAAATTGTGACATAACTAATTATGGCTCGCCTCAAATTATTGAAGGGAAATTGATCATGCGAATAATTAAGGATCCGGTTAATCCATGAAAGACTAAAGTCGAAGATCGAACAAAAGCTTGGACTGACAAAAGGAACCTGGCATCATAATATGGCTGTTCTCAATGGGTAATTCATAAAACTAAATATATTGACCTAACTAAAGAGGTCAATAATTTCAATTCAAGTGGGTCTCGTGGTCCAAAGTCCACAGGATGGCCCAGCTTTGTCGGAGCTAAGGACTGAAGAGAAGAGTCCCAGTTCGAATCCCTATTTACATCCACAGTGCACGAATCCTAGTGTTTTGAGAAAAATGGGTAAAAGCATTAAAATAGACTACTGAACTTTCCCTTTGGGTTTTAGGAATCAAATTTGATTCACAGTTTTTCAAACCTAAAAAACATTCATGTGGGAATGTAGGCAATATAAAGATGACATACTACTGAAATAAATAACCGAGATTTAGATCTTCGCCCATAAGTTAACTTAACATGCAATTTACAAAACCAAGTTCTAACCTAGCTTAATAGATCTACCGAATAATCAAACCCAAAAATAAAAATCCAGACTCACATTTTAATCCATGTCCAAACATGCACTGATGCACCAATTAATGAGATAATGTGGAAGCTAAATGAAACATACTCAATTTTGAACCCTCATTTCCAAACCAAAAGATAAGCTATTCCACTTTTATCCTTATTCTAATCTAACACATTATCATAATGAACATTTAAATATTGAAACATCCCTGAAGCAGCCAACTGTATAGTCATACTTCTCTCTTTACCATGGATTCTATACTAACATCTACTTGAACGTTTAAATTTGAGCCCATTCATCCCAATAGTAAAGAATACTGAAGCTATTACCAAATTAGTGTTAATACACCATTCTATTTTTCAACACAAACAGAAAAGGATATAAGAAAACCACATTCAACTAAACAACTTTAAAAGTGCAAAAACACATTAAATGAACTGCTGTATTATTACAGATTTCCATTTGAAATAAACAATCTCCATACTCAGCCATTCTCATGCATTTGGGAGGTGAGATGAATACCTGGGAAACAACAGGAAACAAGGATAAACGAGGATGTAGTACAACAGCAATCAACAGCCCAGTTCAGCACCCAAACCAACCAAACTTCAACATATCTCAAAAACCAAATGGAACAGTGAAGTTTCAAGGAAAATACTTTGAGAGTGCAAGTTCAATAGGGCAGTATTTTCAGAGGAATTTCAGCTGTCTTTTAGAATACCGATTCCTGATTTTTGAATGTGTAGTAGTGTGTACATATCAGTCTACTGATCACTTAGTTCCCTGAATATTCTCTCATAATCTCTGAATGCTCTCAATATGTCTATGTATTTCTGTGTATATGGCACAATGTCTGTGTATTTTTTTTTCACTCAATGCTTTTTTATCCTCTCAATTTTCAGAATGTGCAAAACTCTCTCTGTTTTTTTCCGTGTGTTTTTCTCTCAGATTTTCAGAATGTTTTCTCTCTTTTTTAGTGTTCAAAGTCTGTCAATGTTCTCTCTATTTTTCAAACTACTTCCAGACCTTTTCTTTGTATTCCTTTTTTGAGTCTCTCTTCTCAATGTGTATCTATGTCCTTAAGTAGGCATTCCAATTAGTGTTCTTTCCACTACCAATTCACTTTTTATTTCTTAAATGTCCATTAGTTTAGTGCTTATTAATTAAATAGCTGCTGCACCCCCTACCTATTTTTAGCAGACTCCTACTTAAAACCCCTAAGCTACTGCTAATTATTCCCTTTAAAATCCCTTGTTAATTACCCTTAAAAACAGACCAAAACATGGGTCAAATTGACCTCAAATTGATTTAGTGGGTCTGTACAGCCTGGGCATTGGGCTTCAAATTTCAATTGTCCAAATCCAATTTAGAGAATAGGAGGACAACAAAGTATGTTGAATTTTAATCGCACCAAGGCTAAAAAGAAACAAACAAACTATCTACACGAGATTAAATAAGCTAATAACTAACATTAATCCCAAATTAAAAGAAACAAATAGAGATAATTCAAGTAACACAGAAGAAATAGATGAAAAATAGAAGAAGATATGGAAATGAATGGAATGGAACACACTGGACTTACATATTAAACCAAGCGAAAGGAAATTTACTGGTTCAAGTTCGTCCTCGTGATTGACCTTCTGATTGAATCACCAAATTACGTCAATTACTTGTTCTTTGTCAAGAACGAGTAAAAGACCTTATTTGAGTGACAAAATCAGTCTAAAAATCCCCGGAGCCTAAGGTTTTGGACTTGGCTTTCAGGACTCAAACTTCTAGGTTTGAAATTTGAGTAGATCGGGCCACGTTCGAAGGAAACAGGTTAGGGCTTGTGGTAGAGGAAGGTGAGGGGATTATGGGGTGTTGATTTGGACGATTTGGAGGTGGCGTCGCCACCGGGGGATTTTGTGGCGGCGCTAGGGTTCCTAGCTTTAAATCGATATTTGACAAATTCCGGGGTGATTCGAGAGAAGGTGGTCGCGGATTGGGCAAGAGGACGTTGAGGGGAGTATTTGGTGTTAATGGTGGAGGTGAACGAAGACTTAACGCCGGAGACGGCGGAAGAACCGCTTGATTTTTTGAATATTCGAAGGGCTAGGCAAGGAATCGAGGGAAGCTGATGGTGGATCGGAGATGGGGAGGTTACAGTGGATACGCGGTGTAAATTTGGAAGTGTTTGGGCCATCGGAACCGCCGTGAGGTGATTTCCGGTGGCGAAGGGCGGTGGCGTTACATGAGAGGTCTCTGGAGCTTTGGGAGAGACGGAGGGGGGGNTTAAACACGGGGGGAAAACGGGGTTGTTTTAGAGTTAATGGGGTGGACCGGGTGTGGGAACGGGTCGGGTAACAGGCATTGCTATGGACCGTTAGATCAGGCTGTTTCAACGGCTCCGATTGGCTGAACCTAAACGACGTCGTTTGGGTGGTTCAAAGGCTGGACTGGATATGGGAATGGGTATTCGTTTGGGCTTGGAATTTTTTAACTGAACTGGCCCAAATTCGAGTATTATTATTTCCCTTCTTTTTTGTTAATTTTTCCTTTCTTTTCTTCCTAAATTATTTTTCCAAAGTAAAAACCTAGAATCCTAAATTATATTATAAACCCCAATCAACTTAAAAAATACTAATTAATGATTAATAATAATTTTCACACATGACAAAATAACAAATTAAAAAAAAACACAAAAATTCGACACTAATTATTAAAAATGCAAAAATACATTATTTTTTATGATTTCCATTTTTTCTAAAACACTTAGTTCACCAATTAATTTCGAAATGTCTAATTGAATTGTAAATACAATTGCAACATATTTTGTTTTTGTATTTTTCATTAATTTAACCAACGAACATGCACACACAAAATGCAAACAATTACAGAAAATATCATGAAAATTCACAAAAATTGCACACAAAAGGAGAATTATTTTATTTTTATTTATTTGGGAGTAATTCGTGTGAGGTAAAAATCACGTACTCACATGCATCTTTGAACAGTGTTGGCCAATAGAACCCTGACTCCAAGACTTTCGTAGCTGTCCTCACTCCCCCGAAGTGCCCACCATATGGTGATGCATGACAAACTCGCAAAATAGAAGACTAGTCTATCTCGGGGATACATCTCCGGATCATGTTATCTATATAAATCCTAAACAGATAAGGCACATCCCAATAATACATGCGACAATCACGAAAGAACTTTTTCTTTTGAATAGACGAAAGGTCATAAGGAACAATACCGTTCGCTAGATAGTTTACAATGTCTGTATACCATGGCGCTTCCTCGATACTCATGGTTAGTAGTTTTCATCTGGAAAAGTTTCCAGAATCTTTTTTACCTCAACCTTCTTTTCAGCTCCTTCCAGCCTAGATAAATGGTCAGCTATTTGATTCTTAGTTCCCTTTCGGTCACGGATCTCCAAATCAAATTCTAGCATTAGTAGCCCTCATCGAATCATGTGCAGTTTTGACTCATTCTTTTCAATTAAGTACTAGAGAGCAGCATGGTCGGTTTTGAGCCTATCAAGTAAGACCCAAACTTGTCAAATGCAAACACCACTGCCAGCATCTCCTTTTCGGTCACAGTGTAATTTAGCTGGGTCCCACTTAACGTTCTACTTGCGTAGTATATTGGATGCATGATTTTATCTTTTTGCTGCCCAAGCACTGTTCCCACAGTGTAGTCACTAGCATCACATATCAGCTCAAACGGTTGCTCCCATCTAGGGGCAACTATGATAGATGTTGTCACCAGTCTCTTCTTTAATTCCTCAAAAGATACCCTACAGTCATCAAAAAACATAAAAGGGTGATCGTTTTCAAGCAATTTAAACAAGGGGTTAGCAATTTTGGAAAAATATTTTATAAATCTCCTATAGAAACCGGCGTGCCCAAGAAAACTTTTGATTGCTTTGATTGAGGTGGGTGGTGGAAGCTTTTCTATCACATCAACTTTGCACGATCCACCTCAATACCTTTACTTGACACTAGGTGCCCCAAGACTATACCTTCATGTACCATGAAATGGTACTTTTCCCAGTTAATACTAGATTAGTCTCGATACACCTTTTAAACAATCACCTTAAGTTCACAAGGCAATCATCGAATGAATTCCCCACCATTGAGAAGTCATCTACTAAAACCTATTGTCTCTTCTACCATATCTGTGAAGATGACCATCATGCACCTTTAGAATGTGACAGGTGCATTGCATAGGCCAAATGGTATTCGCCGTAAAGCATAGAATCCATAAGGGCAGGTGAACGGCGTTTTCTCTCCATCCTCTAGGGCAATAGAAATCTGATTATACCTCGAGTACCCATCCAGGAAATAAAAGTGAGACTTCCCTGCCAATCTATGTAGCATCTGATCAATTAATGACAGTGGGAAGTGGTCCTTCCTAGTGGCCAAGTTCAACTTCCTGCAGTCCATAAATATTTGCCAACCTGTGACTGTTCGTGTAGAGATCAACTCATTCTTCTTATTTTTCACTACCGTCATACCTCCCCTTTTCGGTACATACTGCACTGTGCTAACCCAGTTGCTGTCAGAGATGGGGAATATGATTCCCGCATCTAACATTTAATCACTTCCTTTTTCACCACTTCTTTCATGTTGGGGTTCAGCCTTCTTTGATGTTCTCTGGAAGGTTTGTGCCCATCTTCCAGCAGAATCTTATGCATACAGAAGGCTTGGATGATCCCCTTAATGTCTGTAATAGTCCACCAATTTATGATGACCCGGCCCGTCGTCACGTGAGTTACCACCCCGTTTCCCCCATATTATGCTTCAATATGATTCAATATCAGTATTTGAGTTGGTTGAATAGAATTGGATTGGTTTTAGTTAGAAATGAGACACTTAGTCTCTTAAAGGGGAGCTTGTTTTGGAAAGTCAACTGGAAGTTGACTATTTAGTTAGAGGGCTCGGATGGAAATTCTGATGATTCGGTTAGCTTCGGGGGATGATTTGCGACTTAGGAGTGCAATCAGAATTGAATTTGGAGGTCCGGTGTAGAATTAGGCTTGAATTGGCTAAGTTTGAATTTTGGCGAATTCCGGTGGGTAGGTGAGATTTTGATCCGAGGATCGGAATGGAATTCCGAGAGTTTCAGTAGCTCCGTTAGGTGATTTTGGATATGTTTGCAAATTTTCAAGTCATTCAGACATCGTTTGGTCGGGTTTTTGATTGAATGCGCATTTCGGAAGTTTTGATAAAAACTAGGCTTGAATCCGGTGTATTTATTTGGTTTTAGCGTTGTTTGAAGTGTTTTGAGGATTGGAACAAGTTTGAATAAGGTTATGGGATGTGTTGGTGTTTTTAGTTGAGGTCCCGGGGGCCTCGGTGTGATTTCGGGTGGTTAAACGGGAATTTTGGAAGGATGTTGCAGGTCTGAAACTTCTGCCTTCTGTTGTTTCCGCATCTGCGAAAAAAGGAGCCGCAGAAGCAATTCCGAAGATGCGTTGGGAAGGCCGCATAAGCGGTCAGGCATGGCCCAGGGCAATTTCGCAAAAGCGAACTAGGGGGTCGCTTCAGCGGTTCCGCTTAAGCGGATAATTCACCGCAGAAGCGATCGATGGAGGACCGCAAAAGTGGATTCTAAGTCGCATAAGCGGTCCCACGAATTTTTAAGTGAGACTGCATAAGCGGTCCATTTGTCGCATAAGCGGTACCGCAGGTGCAGTTAAATGACCGCAGAAGCGGAAATCGAGCCTGTGTTTAATGAACAGTGTTCGCGATTTTCAAAAGTTTAGAAAATATTTGGGACTTCGACTAGGGTTGTTCTTGGGCGATTTTGAGGAGAAATCGAAGGAGCTTCATCAGGTAAGAACTATTAGCCTCGGAATATGTTATTTTTGTGTAAAAACATTGATTAATCACTTAATTTCAAGGATTTAAAGGTTAAAAATGGAGGTTAGGGCTTGAAAACTCAAGAGAGTTTAAATATGAGTTTAGAGGGGCAAACGAACTCCAATTTTCATAAATTTGATATGTATAGACTCGTGGCGAGACGAGGAAGATGTAAACTTCGGAATTTTTCGAGAAGTGGGCCCGGGGCTCAGGTTTTGCCAACTTCGTGATTTTTAGTATTTTTCGAGTAATTTCGATTGGGTTATGTTTCTTTAGCATATAGTAATGTATTCGTTGTGGTTTTGACTAGATTCGATGCACGAGGAGGTCGATTCAAGAGGAAAGGGCATTGCGGAGTAGTCTACGGCCGGTTTGAGGTGAGTAATAGATGTAGATGATGACCTGAGGGTTTGAAACCCCGGTATCTCACATTGTGACGTTGTATTGAGGTGAGACACGTACTCTATGGTGAGTGCGGGGTCATTTGTGGACGGAACTATGGCTTAGTCCGTCCGAGTGATGTCTACACTGTGTTATTGACTAGAAATTGGCTGGTAAACATCCTACTTGGATTGTTATGAACATATTTGGGCTGCGTGCCAATTATTTGGATCATTTAGGGATTTTTATCACTGTGGCCATGAAATTGAGCATGTTTCCATGATATCAGTCCGAGTTAAATACTGTCTAGAAATGATTAGCAATCTTCTAAGGTTTTAATCACTTAAACTATAATACCTGTTAAATGGAACTGAAAATGGTAAACTTGATTATGCCTGTGTGGCTTGCATGCATATATAACTGGACTGATTGTGGACCGGGCTACACGCCGCAGCGAGTGCTACTATGTCATTGCGCTTGGGCTGTAGGAGCCCCTCCAGAGTCTGAACCCCCACAGTGAGCGCGGGTACCCAATGGATCGGGTTGTACGCCGCAACGGTCATGTGCATTACATTGCATTCATGCATTGATATCTATTTGTTTATGTGTCGTTGATTATTGTTATTTCATCGTTTAATGTGCTAAGTGGTTAGTTTCAGCTTTGCATTGTGGTGTTTCGGGATTTCTTACTTTCAGCCATTATATATGTCTATTACCACTGAGTTGGAAGTACTCACTTTACTCCCTGTACCATGTGTGCAGATTCAGGTGTTCCAGAGACTTAGCTGAGCAGTCGCTGTCTATCAGAGTTTTATCAGAGTTGTTGAGGTAGCTGCCTGACATTCGCATTCCAGACTTATGTATTTTTGAATATTTGTTACTCCGTTGTTTAGAGGCTCTAAACTCGTGACCCCAGATTCTGTTGGGAGTGTTTCGTCGGATATTTCAGTCTGTTCCGTATTGTTATTATTATAAATATAGGTTTATTATTTTTAAACTGTTAAATTCCCTTAAATTATCGGTAATAAGTTATCAGGTTGGGTTCGTGAGTGATAATTGGTTAGTCTTGCCTAGGTATATGGTTGGGCGCCATCATGACCGGGATTGGGGTCGTGACACAATTGCAGTCTTGCACTCAGTTAGTACCTGCAAAAGCTATTTTGCATGCACATCTAACAAACTGGATGAGATAATAACATGTAGAGTTGAGTCAGGTCCTAAGAATGCATACCTGAGATGAGATGGCAATAACTTCAGTTCCAGCTTTGGTGGCTCTTCTATTGACGGCTTAGCTGGAGGAGTTTTTCTTTCCTCCAAGTGCAAAAGCTCAAATTCAAGCTCCCTTTTCCAAAAATCTTGGCCTTCAAGAGCAATTACCCACTCTGCCAAGTCTTTACCATTAGCTTCGTCTAAGTTCATGAGACAAGCTGCTAGAGAGTCTTTAGTGTTCAATGCTACATCGTCCTCCTCCAACACTTCATCCACCGCATCTACTAGAGAGCAATTGGAAAATTCACTGGGTCTGCATATAGATTTCTGCACGTTGAATGTTATCTCTTCATTGTTTAATCTCATTTTGAGCGCTCCACTTCCATATTCAATTAGAGCTCTCCCAGTGGCCAAGAATGGTTTTACCAAAATTATAGGAATTTTCTCGTCAACTCAACAGTCAAGGATGACAAAATTTGCTGGGAACACACACTTCCCAACCTGCACCAATACATCATCTAGAATCCTGGAGGGCCTTTTCACAGTTCGGTCAGCCAGCTGTAGTAGCATAGACGTGGTTCTAACTCTTCTAATGCCTAGCCTTTTATAGATAGCTAGGGGCGTAAGGTTTTTGCTTACTCCTAGATCACACAATGCCTTAGAAAATGCAAAGTTTCCTATTGTGCAAGGGATTGTGAAACTCCCTGGGTCAGACAACTTCTCAACTATGGGTCTTGTCACAACATCACTGTAGGTCTGAATCAGCATAACTGTGGCCAAGTCTTGGAAGTTAAACTTGCGAGACATCAAGTCCTTCATCATCTTTGCATACCAAGACATTTCCTTTAGAGCATAAATCAATGGAATGTTTACCTAAATTTGCTTCAACATCTCCAAGAATTTCTTGTACTGCTCATCTTTTTGATACTTAGCCAATCTTTATGGGAATGGTTCTGGAGGTCGGTTTTTCCCTGTAATTTGTTTTTTTTCTTGTTCAGGCACTGCTTCTATTGTCGGTTCTGGTGCAGCTTCAGACTCTTTCAAAACCTCTTCTTCTTTGTTGGTGTTCTTTTGTGCATTCTATACCTTCACCTCAGTTAAACCTGCCGAATCACCTATCTTAATGGGTACTGGCACTAGTGTCTTAGCCAGCCTGCTTTTGCGGGCCATTTCTTACTCCAGATCTAAGTCCCTACCATTTCATAGACTCCTGCCATCAGCTGCTTTGGGCCCTGCTCTTTCAGATCGATTTAGGTATTCCCGGGTAACATCCCATTAGGAAGATTGTTTAGGGCCATGGAAATTTGTCATAACTGGATCTTAATATTCCTAATTGCTTATTCATGTGAGTCTACTCTGTCATCTAGTTTTCCAATGGACCCAATCACTTGTTGCATCATGCCCTAAAGTTTAGCAAACCCATCTTCATGTCTTACAATCTGTTGTTGATAAGCTTGCTACTGATTTTGCTGGCTGTATCCTTGTTGCCTTTGGTAAGGCACCATTTGCCCCTGTGGTCGCATATCCCCATGATTATTGTTGTTATTGTACTACTGCTGAGCTGGTCTGTATTGTTGATTTTCTTAACCCTAATTTTGACCACCTGATCTCGGTCCCTTGTAGTTGGCCACATAATTCATGTTCTCCTGATATTGTTGATTACCACCTTCAGCACACCATGAACAGACATATGGTTGATTAATGCATGATGTACAGAGACCCCTACTGGTTGCATAAACTATATGTACCTGTTGCTTCTGGACTGATTCTTCAATCTCTTTGGTGAGGATGCTCATTTGTGTCATTAGAGTGGCCATATTTTCAACTATGCAGTTAGCCGGGTCTAGAGCCACTGAGTGAACCACATGAGTGATTGGAGCATTCCTTGTTGTCCATCCTGAGTTTTGTGCCATCTTTTCAAGAAGGATCTTGCTCTCTCTGAATGTCTTGCTAAAAAATGCTCCAGCTACTGAAGTATCAACATTAGCTTTCAAAGTATCTGCTAAACTCATGTAAACTCTCTGCCCCAACATCTGCTCCGAAATACCATGATGTGGACACATGACCAGCAGACCCTTGAATCTCTCCCATGTTTCATGTAACATCTTAATTCGTCTTTATTTGAAGCTCAATATCTCATCAATTTGCTGAGCAGTCTTGTTGGGTGGGTGAAATTTTCTCAAATATTGCTTGACTAATTCCTCCCAAGAAGTGATAGAGTTGATAGGGAGTGAATTAAGCCAAGTCTGGGCTACTCCTGTCACTGAGAATCGAAACAACAATAAACATATTGCTTTCGGTGTGACATTGTGCTGTCTCTGCGTGGCACAGATTGAGAAGAAGTTCTTTAGATGTTGCTGAGGATCTTCAACGTATGACCCAGAGAATAGTCCTTTGTTTTACAAAGATGTAGCATATTATTTGTGATCTGGAATGAGTTTATTTGTATCTGAGGGACTACAATGGCAGTTGCTAAGTTGTCAGCTGTGGGTTATGCCTAGTCATATAGTGCTTCTTCTGGAACAAGGTGCCACACCCTGATCATTTGGGTTGTTTGCGTTGTTCGTGTTGTTTGGGTCATTGACATTGTCTCTGTTGTTTAGATTATCGTGTTCCATGTCTGGTTCAATTCTTTCGGTTGAGTTCTATTGTTATTTGCCTTTCCTATTTGCACAGTTCAATGCCTTGAACACCTTCTCAGGATCTGATAATGCTTCGAACAATTCTCCAGTTCTTGAGGAGTTTCTAGGCATGCACCTGTAACAACCACGACTACAAACGTTAAAATTTCAATGATCAGTTCAAATTGAAGAAAATTTCCTACATTAAAAATTTCTGCACTTATGTTTTACTGCAATCAATAACACCATTAATTCCCTGGCAACGACGCCAAAATTGATCACGCCCAACTATGTTTTATAAAAAGGACAAAGCGATCGCTGCAAGTATATTCCGGTTAATAAGTTCGAAATCGAATCCCACATGGAATTAACCTATCAATCACAGCTATTGGACTCAGAGAAACTCACGTATCCAATCTTCAGAGATATTTGATTAATAATTTGGGTGTATATTAACTAAATATGATGTAATAAAAATGCAGTAAATTGAGACTAGCTATAAACTGGTTGTAAGCAAGAATGAGAAAGGTCTAAGTTTATGATTTCCCCTCTTTTCGGAATACTTTCCGCTATGTTTACTATAAATTTGCCTAAGTCTTCTCTATCGATCATGAGCACTCTAACTGTCGTAACTCTCTCTCGAGTAATTACAATAATATATTAGATATATTCTCCCGAATTACGCTAGCTGTCCTTAGTTATAGCTCACTTAGATCGCACCCAATGTTTCGTTATCCCTACTCCTACCTTTAAACCCTTCATATTGATCCCTCATATATGTTAGGAGTGGTATTTTTCAATAACTACCTAAATATACACTCTCCCTCAAGTAATGCATACTAAATAGGCACAGCCGATTGAGGAACCTTCAATCAACAACAATCATAATATAGTTGAACAAATAGAGAAATTATTAAGGCAAATCTATATTAACATGTCAGAAATTCATCCTCCAAGAGGTTCCATCAAAACCCTAGATTTAATGTTTAGCTACAAATAATCGTTTTCACAATCATAGCAGTAGAATTTATCATTAATGATCAAACAAGAGGAAGAAACATAAAACTCTATGTCAAATCTTCCGCCTTGCCTCTTCTTTCCTTCAATAATCCTTCAAAAATCTTGATGCCCTCTCTTTGGAGGACCTGAGCTTCTTGTATGTTAAGGAGAGTTTCCCCTGAACTTACGAAATTACCCCTAAAAATAATGTTGATTGAAGTGACGAGAGCGGCCGCGCAGCAGCGTATATCGCATTCTATTTTGCCTGACGAGCACAGCTAGAACGTGGCCGCACTTGGCCTGCGCTTATGAAGTTCAACTGTTTTCTATTATTTCCTTCTTCTTTCACGCGCATTCCTTCTTCTTTCACGCGCATTCACCTTAGATTTGCTTTCCTTTCTCCAAAAAAGCTCCAGATACTGTTCAATGTCCTCATAATCAAGACTTGCTCCTGCAAAGCACAAAATTCATAATTAGAGCCATTTGTTATCATTAACCTTCATATAACAATAAAGCATAGCTACGTTTGGGCTTAAGTGGTCACTAAACTACATGAATATAGCCTGTTATCGGTTACACTTTTAGTATTCTTGATCCAGGTTGACTATCATTTTATGTAAGATATGATAAATATTTTGTATATTCAGATGAAGGTTGTTTTGCTTGCTATGATTATTCGGGCCATGAGAGTTTGTAACTGTTCCTCTAATTCTGAGATGCTTATACCAAATGGTACATACTAGCTCATTCTTGGTTGATCAAACTGCAGATGAACTACATGATCCTAGGGCTGTTGAAATTAATCTTGAAGTTGAGTAACCATGCAATCTATTGTATCTTTAAATTCATTATTTTAATATTCTTTTTGGTGGTATAGAGGAATAAAATTAGTAATTTTATCTTATTTACACCATCATATTGTACATATCTTCGATAGATTTTATTTTTGCGTTTATCTCCTGCAAGTGTTACGCTTATCTAATTAAAGTAT
Source organism: Nicotiana glauca (assembly GCA_026770625.1). Taxonomy (NCBI): domain Eukaryota; kingdom Viridiplantae; phylum Streptophyta; class Magnoliopsida; order Solanales; family Solanaceae; genus Nicotiana; species Nicotiana glauca. The sequence continues at coordinate 31,452 of MU668307.1, forward strand.
AATAAGTATTTTCTCGTTGTAAATAGAAGAGGAATTCAAATTCACATGCCATCATATTTTATTAATTTAATTGCTCTAACAAATCAAAGTGTTGTCCGTCTCTTTGACAATCAGGTGGAGTATCATAGAGGATTCATCTAATCTTTTGTTTGAAAAATACATTTGCTATCATATAACAGGAAATAACTTAAAGACAGAATTTTAAAGACTTCTTAGAATTGTACTCACATATATGTATTCATAAAAAATAAATTTAGCAGGCTTATTTTACTAGGTAGTTCTTTTTTCTTTTTTACAAAATATTTGACGTCAAACTAAAGACGATTATATTAACTTCAGATAGTACATTTTGGTCCACAGTAATTTATGGGAAATATATAAATTACTTTTACCAAAAAGAAAGGAAATATATAAATTATTTTACCAAAAAAGAGTTAACCTTTTTCTAAAACGAACTAATAAGAAATAGGGGGTGAATCCTAGCTAAATATAATAACTACCGGATCTGAAAACTTAATGCATTAACAATGTAGGATCATGTCCGATAGTATTGAATGTTGATTAAGAGTGCTCAATGATTGTTAATTAATGCAATAAAGAGAACTTGGAATGAATGTAGATAATGACAATAAATGTAATAAGAAGGAACTTGTCACCCAAATGTTAGATGACTTGTATGATTCTCCTTCCTGACAACAACGTGGGGACAATATAAAATGAATGAGGATAAGAGATCCTTGGATCTTCTGAGTAAAAAATATCTATTGAGTAATGTAATCAGTGGACAAGACAAGCTTTATATATTCTCTACAATCAACCTTTACAATGTGTTCTTATCCAAAAGTCAAGATCCCCCCTTTTTTTTTCCTTTATATCTTCTTATTTATAGGGGATATTCCTAAGAAACCCTAAAAAGTACAGCAGAAAGAATATATAATGGAATATTCCTTCTTTCTATTCTAAACTTATTCTACCGTTGCTTACGTACAATTTCTACTTGACCGCGGTACTAATCCTTCTTCATACGACTCCTCGCCATTGTATCGTGGTCGGATTAATCCTCGACCATGTTCATATGCAGTTATTAAGTCATCCAAATTTTGACCAATACAGTTAGTCCCTTCGCTTGTTGAGGTTATGATCTTGGACGTCCTCGATGAGCGAATTTTGCATGCAACCGTTCAAAGGAAATTTGTTCATGATGATTGAATCGAATCGGCTGAGGTCAAACTGGCGACGTTGTCAGCGGGGCTGCGATTGGTGTGGCTAACATAGGATGACGTCATGACCACGCGATTCATCATCATGTGCCTTTCCAATGCAGTGTCTGCTATCTCTTCGATTTTGGTGCCATTGATGATTCTTTGCGTCGATTCTGGGGTCACCCAACCCTATAAATAGAGGAGAGGGGCTTCATTTCTGAAACTTTCAGCATTTCCCATTTTGTATGCATATTGTTTTTCTTTGATCTTCTTCTCTGATCTCTACTGATTTCTTGCAGCTTCTTCAATTCCAATACCCGATTTCTTTCCCAGTTGATATATTCTTTTACTGACTTTGCTGTACATATTTTACTATGGAAATATGTCAAATTCCCCTCATATTTATGATGGAGTCTCCGATGCCACTCCTTTATCGGTGGCCATTCCTCCCGGCGATGAGAAGTCCATAGTTGAGGAGTAAGAAAGCTTCCCCACCATGGAGGAGGTGGTTCCTAAGAATCCTTTGGTCAGAAATGATTTTTCAGAGGAACCTGCTCCCGCTCCTGCTCAGGAGCTTTCTGAGACAGGGTCGCGTCAAATAGCTGACCTCCGGTCCAAATATCTTATTCCTTCTCATTTCGAGATTATTCCAGCGGGAGGCAACATAGTACAGGTTCACCGACCTGGATATTATGCTTTCTATGTTTATCCATTACTAGTTGGTTATTTTCTTCCTCTTCTCCTATTAGCGGAGGAGTTTTGCCGCTTTTACAATGTCTGCCCTGCGCAGCTCTCCCCTTATTTATACAAAGTTTTTTTTGATGTTGTCAAAGTACACAAAGTTGGTCAGCTGTGAGGTCAATATTTGCCATCAACTGCATCTATTCTTGCCCAGATTTTATAGAGGCACATTGATACATCTGCGACATTATGGAATCAAAGGGTTGGTAGCCAGGATGGATGATAAGGCAAACCGGCAGTTCTGGCATAAATACTTCTTCATCAAGATCGATTATCTTGTGGCAAATATGACCGGGTTTCCTGAGCAATGGAACTATAATCATAAGTATCTAGCCATATGTTCGTTATTTTCTTTCTTCCTCTTCTTCTTTCATTTTTTACTCACTCACGGCTTCCTTGTTTTCAGTTGATAGGCGTGCACCTTCTCCCGTCTTCGATATTAAAGATTGGGTGGCCCGTGTATTACCCCACACCGTGGGAATTCGTGACTGGGCGTCCTTTCACAATCGTTTTGGACCCAAGACTTCGTCCAGTAAGTGTTATTTCTACCTTCCAACTTATTATCGTTCACTATCTCCTTTTAGTGCGACCTTCTTTTGGTGCTAGGTCGGCGAGTTTCCAAAAAGGCGAAGGCTCCAATGCCTGCATTTCGCCAGGCTATCGCATCGGTTAGAATGCAGTTCGCTTTAGTTGAGTTTTCTCGAGGAGGCCGGACTCAAGTTCCTTTAATGAGGGACTCTGCCCCTCAAACTGTTGCCGTGCCAGAAGGGATCTCTTCTCAACTTATATTTCACCTTGTGGACGAGTCATCTTACGGCGAGGATGCATCACCTAGGAAAAGAACGAAGGGTGGAGATCAGGAAGGCCATTGTCGCTGATGTTGAGCCAGAAAGATTCATTGCTTTGGAAGTGGAATAGGTGCTTACACCAGACGTCGAGGCCGTTTTTGCGGCGGGTGCCACCATGGAGAAGAGGCCCTCTAAGGTTGAGGGGGTTCGTGGTAGCGGAGAGCTTATGCGGGCTGCTGAAGGTGGCTCATCATCGGCGTTTGGGAGAGGTACAGCTATCCCTGCAAGGGACGATAACTCTAGCTCGGACATCCTAAGAAGGTACGGACCTTCGTGGAGAGGACTACTCGTGTGGAGATAAGGACGAAGGGTCCTAATCCGTATATAGTCATTCCCGTATATTATGACTTCTTGGCCAACTCAGAGCGGGCGGTGTCGGTCTCCGCTCCCCTGTGTGCGGCTTTCGAGAATAAGACGCTATAGACGTTGAAAGATGCGGACCTATCATTGGGTATATCTGTCATGGCCTTGCGAGTAAGTTTGCTTTTCCCATGTTAGGTTAAGTTTGTTTCGTATGTGTAACTTGCTTACACTGACCTTTTTTTTTGCATGTGAGACCCTTATTATGGAGATTGAGCGCAATCGGCGGGAGGAGCAGAGGATGAAAATTTTTAAGAAGATGACCCCCAAGTACACAGAGTACCATTCCAAGCACCGAACACTAGTCGACTTACTCAGCCAGAATGGCTAATTTCAATCACTCCGTGACGGGATCAAGCAGAAAGACGAGAAGTCGAAGAAGAAAGACAAAGAGCCGAGGAACTTTTGAGGACCATCAGTAGGTGCAATGTGCTTGAGGGAGCGCTAAAGGCTAATAAGGACGAGCTCGAGGTGAGCAAGAGGGTGATGGCCGAGAATGCTGACTTTCAGGTGCATGTGGCATCTTTAACAGTTGAACTCGAGCAGAGGGAGGCAAGGGCCGTCGACTTGAAGGATAAATTGAGTGCCAAGATCGAAGAGTTCGGTTGAGCTGAGAAAATTAAAATGGCTACTGCAGCTGAGGCGACGACCCTAGATGATGCCCTCCGTGTTTGCAGGTCCTAGCGAGCTAACGAGGCGGAGACGTCGGCGATCAAGGTGGCGAGGTTAGAAGAGCGGATCATGGGTTTGGAGGCGAAGTTGTCTGAGTTAAATGAGCAAGTTGTTGTCCTGAGGGCCGAGAAGACACAACAGCAGGCACAACCGTCTACATCTGATACTTCCGCTGATCCCTGTGTGTCGTGGGAGTCGTATGAAATGTGGGTCCATGCCGAGGCTCAACTTGACGTGTACAAGTCTTTGAAGGCTGCCGGGAAGGTTTTCAAGGTGGAGCTTGAGAGCGTCCATGTCAAGGCACGTGCAGCTCGTGAAGCTTGTGGTTACGACCCTGGTACACCCGACGGGTATGATGATGACGACGCCACGGATGGGCTTGCTTTTGATCCTTGGTATAATGATGAGTATGCTGATGGGGGGTGATGTGGCATGAAGCTTTTGTACTTAGTTTTTTTTGGTTTGCTATTTTTGTGAGGGCGTCCTCGAGCCCTTTGTAAAAATTACTATAATCCAACAATTGAAATGGAACAATTGCCTTTTTGCTATGTATTTTCGGATTCCCATTCTCTTTTTTTTGTTTTCTATGTGGAAAAGTCCATGATTTTTCGGTCATTTGCATGTAATGTTGACTTTGGCGGAGTTGAACATAGATTGACTTGAGGCTGAATATTAGTTAGCTCGAACGAGGTTGAGAATCAAATAATTCGAGCGAGGTCGAATGTCAAATAATTCAAGCGAGTCAAATGTAAAGTAATTCGAGCGAGGTCGAATGTCAAGTAATTTGAGTGAGGTCGAGTGTCGAATAACTCGAGCGAGTCGAGTGTAAAGTAATTCGAGCGAGTCGAATGTAAAGTAATTTGAGCGTTTCAAATGTCGTATGTAAAATGATTTGGTGGAGTTGTGCAAAGATGTTGCATGCTGCTTTGTTTATTTCATTCATTGGAGAATACTGCATGTTTCTGTTTGTTCCATACCTGAGAAGTTCCAGTCTACCTAGTCCCTTTATCGCTCGGCCTGGAGAAGTAGTCGATAGGTGGGGCGATGAATTATATTTGAACTTCGTCACGTCCCCTTCGTCGCCTCATTAAAAACCTCCCCAATAAAACCCGATTGGGATAAAACTCGGGTAAGGGAAAAAGAGTATGACATGGAGGGTGTCCATTCTCAGAAGTTGAAGTATTTGAGGTGGGCGACATTTCAATTGTTTAGTAGTAGCTTTCCCTCCATTATTTCAAGTTAGAATGATCCTTTATTTACTATTTTCGTGATTTTGTATGGCCCGTCCCAATTGGTTCTTAGTTTACGTTCTCTTGGGTCTTTTCTTGCCTGTGTTTTGGCCTTGAGTACATAGTCCCAATTTTGAGTGGTCGTACTTTGGCCTTTTGTAGTAATACTGTTCTGCTTGCTGTTTTTGGGCTACTATTCTTATGTGAGCAATGTCTCTTCGCTCCTCCGCTTCGTCGAGGTCTTGCTTTCTGTTCTCATCGTTGCTTGGTCCACTGTCATTGGAGTATCTCAAACTTGGTTCCCTGAACTCTACTAGAATCACTGCGTCAGTCCCGTAGACTAGTGAATATAGCATTTCTCCTATGCTTGTTTTTGGCATGGTGCGGTATGCCCATAACACTTCCAGTAGTAGTTCCGGCCATAGTCCCTCGGCGTCTTTGAGTTTCTTTTTTATGATGTTTATTATTATTTTGTTGGAGGATTCGGCTTGTCTATTGCCTGCAGGGTGATATGGTGTGGAGAGTATTCGCTTGATGTGCCATTTCTCGAAGAATTCAGTAGTCTTTTTCCCAGTGAACTAGGGTCCGTTGTCATAACTGATTTTTTTGGGGATGCTGAAGCGACCTATGATGTTCCTCAATATGAATGTGATAACTTCCTGTTCACGTATTTGGGTGAATTCACCTGTTTCTATCCATTTGGAAAAGTATCTAGTTAAAACCAAAAGGGAACGCACATTACCTCATCCCGCTGGGAGTGGTCCCACGATATCCATTCCCATTTGATGAATGGCTATGGCCATGTGACCGAATGGAGGTGCACGCCCGCTTGGTGTATCATAGGAGCGTATTTTTGGCACTACTTGCACTTCTTGACAAAGTCGGCGGCTTCCTTCTTCATGGTCGGCCAATAATAGCCTACTCATATGAGGCATCTGATGAGGGCTCGGTCACCGGTGTAGGCACTGTAGTGGTCTTCGGGTACTTCCTCGAGGATATGTCTTGTTTTGTTTGGCCCTAGGTATTTCGCCAAAGTATCACCAAACATTCTTTTGTATATGTCGTGGTTTGTAATTCTGTATCTGGCCGCCTGCATTCGAAGCTTTTTGGCTTCTTTTTTATCTGATGGTAGTATTCCCTCCTGCAAATATGTTATAATATGGTTGTGCTAGTCCCAAATTAAATTTATAGACTGTACCTTAAGTTGGTTTATTGACGAGTGGAGGAGGGTAACCACGTTTTCTTTTCTAATATTTTTGGTGGCTGCTGCTAACTTGGCGAGGCCATATGCCTCGATGTTTTGTGCTCGAGGTATCTGGTCGAGGTGACATTCATCGAATTTCGATAGCAGTTTATGAATTTTGCCTGGTACTTTTGTAGCCTCTGTTCTTTTATTTGGAAAGTCCCTGTGACTTGTTGACAACGAGTTGTGAGTCGTATCGGAGGATGACTCGTCGTGATCCGTACTTAAGAGATAGCTTAAGTCCTGTAATTATGTCCTCGTACTCGGCCTCATTATTAGTCATATCGGGGCACCGTATGGACTGGAAGATGACTTCACCTATTGGGACCTTGAGTAGAGTCCCAGTCCAGATCTTGATCGTTGGAAGCGCCATCGGTGTATAGGACCCATAGGTCGGGTAAACTGGGAGAGGTACAAGAAGTTTCTTGCTTACCTCAGGCATTATTTTGGCACTGAAATCGGTGACGAAGTCGGCGAGTACCTGCGATTTTATTGATGTTTGCGGCTGATATGTTATATTGTGCTCGCTCAATTCTATAGCCCACTTGGTCAATCTCCCGACATCTCGGGTTTATGTACGATGCTCCTCAGGTGGAAGTTTGTGACCACCGATATAGGAAGACATTGAAAATAGGGTCTGAGCTTTCATGAAGCTATGACCAATGCCAAGGCCAACTTTTTGAGGTGGAGGTACCTTGTTTTAGTGTTGAATAGGGTTTTGCTAATGTAATAGATTGGATATTGCATACCTTTATTTTCACGGACCAGCACTACATTTACGACGACCTCTGATATGGCCAAGTATATCAGGAGGCGCTCGTCGGGTTCTGCTTTGGCGAGTAGTGGGGGTGAGGACAAGTATGACTTTAGTTCTCTTAAGGCCTCGATGCATTTTGAATTCCACTGGAGTCCGCTGTCCTTTTTAAGACCGTTGAAGAATTTATTGCATCTGTCAGAGGATCGTGAGATGAACCTCGATAGGGCAGCTATACGACCGGTCAGTACTTGTTTCTTGCTGGTCAATACTTCGGGTATTCCTTCGATGGCTTTGATCTGGTCGGGGTTGAACTCGGTGCCTTTTTGTGGCACCAGGAAGCCGGGAAACTTGCCCGAGGTTACGCCGAAGGCACACGTTTTGGGGTTCAGCCTCATGCTGTATTGCCTTAGTATATCGAAAGCTTCCTTCAGATAGTCGATGTGGTCTTCCTTTCTTTTTTATTTGACCAATATATCGTCTATGTAAACTTCCATTATTTTGCTGAGTTGGTCCTTGAACATCTTGGTAACTAGCCGTGATAAGTCGCCCCTGCGTTCTTCAACCCGTATGGCATGACTCTGTAGCAGTACGTCCCCTGATGGGTGATGAAAGTGGTCTTTTCCTGGTCCTCCTCCTCCATGAGGATTTGGTTGTAACCTCAGTAGACGTCCAAGAAACTTAACAACTCATGCCTTGCCATTGCGTTGATGAGTTGATCAATGTGAGGCAATAAAAAGGAGTCTTTCGGGAAGGCCTTGTTTAGGTCCGTGAAATCCACACACATCCGCCACTTTCCATTTTTTTTTTCACCACGACCACATTGGAGACCCATTGGGGGGTATTTCGACTCTCGGATGGAACCGTTAGTGAGTAGTTTTTCCACCATTGCGGATGGCTTGTTGATTGCGGTATTGAATTTTCTCCTTATTTGTCGTACCGGCAGATAGAATGGATCGACATTCAACTTGTGTATGGCAATATCTTTCGGGATACCTGGCATATTTGCATGGGAGAAAGCAAACAGATCGGCGTTGCCAATTAAAAACTTCTGGAATTTACCTGGTTCTGAGAGTTTATGGACGATGTAAGCCTTTTTGCTGAGGTCGTTGTTGTCTAGTTGGATGGGGTCGAGGTCTTCTATCGTTGGCCTTGTGGCCTCCATGATGTCAGGATCCTTGATGACATCTTTTTGTTCATCGAGATCGGGCCCCAATTTTGGTAATTGCTATGATTCCGAACCCATTCCCTTTAACTATTGAGTGTATGTACAATCTTGGGCAATGCGGTAGCATTCTCGGGCTGTGTGATGTTCGCCTCGGATGCTGAATATTCCCCACAGAGTAGGAAACTTTATTACTTGATATAAGATAGATGGGATGGCCCTCATGGCGTGTATCCGGGGTCGCCCTATGATGGCGTTGTAAGCTGTGTCCTGGTTCATGACATGAAATGTTGTTTCTAAGGTGACGACCCCAGCCAGAATAGGCAGCGTTATCTCTCCTGAAGTTCGCTCAACTACATTTTTAAAACCTATTAGCATTATGCAGCGTGGTACTATTTTGTCCTCGAGTCTTATTTGTGTGAGAACCCTAGGGTGAATAATATACGCACCACTCCCGTCATCTACCATTATTCTTCTTACATCAGTATTTGAAATACGTAAAGTAATGACAAGAGCATCGAAGTGAGGAAAGTTCAAACCATGGGTATCTGACTTATCGAAGATGATATTGTCTTCGAGGTCATCATATTCATGGGTGATCGACCGTTTCAGTTTATTTGTGGTGGTGAACTTCACATGATTGACTACTGCTTCGTCTCCTTCATCGATGATCATTTGGATGGTGCGGGTGGGGGAGGGTGCTTTTAGATGTCCTTGGTGTTGTTCTCGTCTGCGACCAAATTTGTCTCTTCCTCGGTCGCTCATCAGCTCCCTTCGGTGTCCTTGGTGAAGCATGTTCACCACTTCTTGCCGTAGGGCTATGCAGTCTTCGGTCTTGTGACCCCGCTCCTGATGAAACTCACAGAGGACGTTAGAATTTCTGGTACTTGGGTCGGACTTAATCTTTTGTGGCCACTTCACCTTCGGGCCGAGCTTCTCTAGTGCGTACACTATGTCTAAAGGGGAAATAAAAATTGTGAGCAGATAAGAGTGGAGGCATACCTCTTTCATTTCGCTGAGTCCTTGTATGTGGCCTAGATGACCCTTCTGTATGGTGAGGAGATGATGGGATGGCCGTTTTGACATATGGTTGGTGCCTGCCCCGGTTGAGGCATGGACCTGAATAGTCTCTTCGGCCGTTATTGCGGCGGTCTTTCCTCGACTCCGTTTGGACTGATGTTAGCCATTGGGTTGGACCGTTGAGGTCATCCTCATCTGCTCTCACCTCGGCATAATAGGTGTTGTGAATTTCTTCTGAAGTGGTGGGAGGGTATTTCATGAGTCTTCTTAACAACTTTCTGGTCGCCGTCGACCCATTCTTGTTCAACACATTTTGGAACGCTGCCACCTCTATCCCTTCTGATACGTTTGGCAAGCTCATTCTTACTCTGTTGAACTTGGCAAAGAAGTCACTTAGTCTCTCGCCAGGCGATTGTCTGACGGCAAATATGTCATTCACCTTGGCCTCCGCATTCTTAGTCCCGGCGTGGGTGATGACAAACTTGTCGGCCATTTCCTCGAACGTTGTTATTGAACGTGCTGGTAATTGTGGGTACCATGTTAAGGCTCTCCCTGTTAGGGTTCACCAAACTTCTTCAGCAACATTGATGGTACCTGCTCTTTTGAGAGGTCGTTGCCTTTTACTGCTGTGACGTAATAAATGATGTGATCTTCAAGGTCTGTTGTGCCGTCGTATATCTTCAAATATGGTGGCATTTTGAAGGTCTTGGCTATGGCATGTGGGGCTACCTCCTCGCCATACGGTTGTTCGACGAACCGACCAACGTCCCATTTTGGTAGCAGTTTCGGGGCGCCCAGTATCTTATCAACCCTTTCTTGATGCTCCCTCATTTGGTCGCGGAGCGCTTTATTCTCGTTCTCCATTTCTTCCATTTTCTTTAGAATGGCCGCAGGTGCATCGTTACCTGCATCAACAGAGGTGTGAGTGTTACCTTTTGGGAGAAGAGCGGGAGTGGGTTGCTCGTTGGCGGTTGCTGCGGTATCTGCTCGTACGACGCTTCTATTCGTCCCTTGAACGGGTTTGTCGAGTATGTTGTTAGAGTACTTGTTAACCACACCTTCAGTAATTTTTTCACTGTTGGTGGCGCTTCCTCAGTTGTGGACGTGGAGGCTCCCTTTTCGCATGAAGAGGTTACACTTCCATGAGGGGGAGGTGAGTCACTCCGCCTGGGTGTAGCATTCGGCGTCACATTCTCCTCGTTTTCTCTGTCAACCTCGATGATGGTGTTCAAGAGGTTGGCAGTGACGTCCATTACTGCTTGCAATCTTTCATCTCCCTTTCTTTCCATTGTTAGTTCGTGCAAACGAGAAAAAGATTGTTGTTGTCGTTTTTTTAATCTAGAAGTAACTAAAATTTTAACTAGAAAATTCCCACAGACGGCACCAAATTATTTTACCAAAAAAGTGTTAAAACTTTTTCTAAAATGAATTAATTAGAAAATAGTGGGTGAATCCTAGCTAAATATAATAACTACTAGATCTGAAAACTTAATGCATTAACGATGTAGGATCATGTCCGATAATATTGAATGTCGATTAAGAGTGGTCAATGATTGTCAATGAATGCAATAAAGAGAGCTTGCAATGAATATAGATAATGGCAGTAAATGTAATAAGAAGGAACTTGTCACCTAAATATTAGATGACTTGTATGGTTCTCCTTCCTGATAACAATGCCGGGACAATATAAAATGAAGGAGGACCAGAGATCCTTGTATCTTGTGAATAAAAGATATCTGTTGAATAATGAGATCAGTGGACAAGACTAGCTTTGTATATTTTCTACAATCAACCTTTACAATGTGTTCTTATCCAAAAGTCAAGAACCCCCCCCCCCCCCCTTTTCTTTATCTCTTCCTATTT
>MU668307.1:43182-115120 GCA_026770625.1 Nicotiana glauca
TATCCAAAAGTTAAAAACCCCCCCCCCCCTCCCTTTTCTTTATCTCTTCCTATTTATTGGAGATATTCCTAAGAAACCCTAAAAAGTACAATAGAAAGAATATCCAATGGAATATTCCTTCTTTTTATTCTAAACTTATCCTACTGTTGCTTCCGTACAATTTCTACTTGACCTCGGCACTATTCCTTTTTTAAGACGACTTCTCGTCATTGTGCCGTAGTTGGCTTAATCCTTGACTATGTTCATTTACAGTTATTAAATCGTCCAAATTTTGATCAATATATAAATCACTACACTTTGTAGCGATGATGTTTGGACTTTCGTATCAAAACATGCAAGATTGTATATTGATTTTACTATGAAAAATTTACATATAAAATTCAACTCATTGCTTAAATGGTCATTTAACTTTTGGAAATAGATGAACAAAGTCATTGTTTTTTAATAATAAAAATATTTATTTGTTTATTACTATTTCACTCAAAATGTTACTCATGTCGAAACGTGGTATAGTTGATCACTCTGTAATCATGGCACTTGAATTTTTAAGTGAAAGAATAAAAAGCATTAAACCCAATATCCATTTTAACCAAAAAAAAACTAATAGAAGTCCCAATACCTGAACCATAGAATCTCCTTATCTATGCTAAACAAATGCCATTGGACGAATGAGGTTTTTGGTAAACATAGTTTGAGTTTAATGTTTTCTATTTCTGACTTGAAAAATCAAATGTCAGATTATTAAAAAATGAAGAATATATTACTTTCTGACTCTAGTAATCTTTTGAGTAAAGTACTAAATAAATAATTAATTTTTAATATAAATATATCAATTACCGTTTAAGCAATTTACTCGTGGCAAACACAAATGTTAAGAACAATTCAATTTTGACTTTCAATATCTCAAATATACCTTCCTTGGAAGAAAAAACAAATGGTTACGTATAAAAAAACAAATCTTCAATCTTGAAGTACGTGCCACAAGGAAATTTTAAGCCTATCGCCCACCTCCCCAATTCCCAACTCCGATGAATTGACACTTAGTACCGGTCCCACAACTTCCACGTCATCAGATAACACCGAATTCCATCACCCGCCGCGTCACCCTAGCTCCCCCTCCTATATATATAATGAAATTACACGAATCAAGATCATTGACTCATACTACAATAGACTTGCAAAAAAAGGAAAGCGTACTGTAGCAAGCAAAGGTTTCGTACTGCCAAAATGAACACGTCACAACAATCACCGTCACCGTCCGCCGACCGGAGGTTGAGTGTTCTGGCGAGGCACCTTGAACCGTCGTCCTCCGCCGCTGGCGAATCCTCCATCGTCGCTGCTCCTACCTCTGGAAATGCTGGAACCAACTCTGTCTTCTCTCACATCGTTCGCGCTCCCGAAGATCCTATTCTCGGAGTAACTCTCTCTCTCTCTCTCTCTCTCTCTCTCTCTCTCTCTCTCTCCGTCCACACACACACGCACTCACTCACATAACATATTAAGTATATGCGTGATCAAATGTTCTGTATATATTTATTTGTTCCGTATCAAATGTTCTCTTGTTATAAGCTGAATTTTAGAGGAATTGTAGTGCTATTTGCTATTCCCAAGGGCTTGAATACTCATTCTCTTCGTATTGAATTAAATATTCCTTTTTTTCTTATGGATGATGAATTTAAGCATTTTTATGAGTCCGATCACTACGAAATTTCGATTTCAAGTTGATAGAAGTGAAAAATGATGGTGTTTACATATCAATTGAGCCAATAAAAAGAGAAATTCGAGTGTTGATATCTTCAAAAATGTAGTTAAATGTAGATATATCCTGTGATTTAGTTTCTGTTTAAATCTTTGCCTTTTTTTCTTTTGAAATTTGAATATTGTTTGTTGAAGTCTTCGTGACATATCTTGGTGTTATGTTTTGGTTATTAGGTCACTATTGCATACAATAAAGATAGCAGCCCCATGAAGTTGAATTTGGGAGTTGGTGCATATCGCACAGAGGTGATCATCCTTTTTGGCTTTTGTATTTGCGCTATTATCGTCGATGGAGCACTATTATCAGTAGCTGGATAATCATCCTTTTTGATATTTCCTTGATTGGAATCCAAAAACACGAAAAAAAGAAATTTACTGATGGATCTGTGTTTTGGTTTCTTCAGATTTACGCATTTCTGTTAATTGAAAAAAGTTATGATTGTTTTGGTGATTGTGGTGTGGTTTTGGCTTCATATAGTTAATCCAACACCGTAGTGTACTAGTGTTTGGCTGATGTGCTGCCAAGAGAAATGTTTAAGATTATGGTCTGCCATAACTGATAAAATTTAATATTAAAAGTACTTGGCTGGATGTTCTGCGTTTGCATAACTTGTAATGCATATAAAAAGTTACCTTTGATCTTCATAATTAGTGAGAAAACTCTAGTAGCTTCCGCATTCCTGTCATTGCACTATCAAACACATTAAACGGTTTCTGATATATCTACCTAGTTTGGAACTTCATGATTTCTATTTTTCAGACCTTGTAATAAATGATAATTCTTGGATCTGTGGTGTTTTTGTTCAAAAGATCACAGAGAAGATTGCATTTATGTTTTGCAGTCTAGTTGGCTCAGACTCTGTAGTCTAGTTAGCTCAGACTCTGTCAAACACAACTTGTTGCATCGTATTTTACCTGTTAGTTAAGAAACTTGGGTCATCAACAAATTTGTATGAGGTGGTTATTTCTTGGGGTTTTGTGAATTGCTCTCTGCAATCTGCTAGCTTTCTTATGTGGACTCAAAACAATGAAGCTCTTGAGTTGATGTGTTGATTTTTTTTTTTTTTTTTTAAAAAGGTAACAATTATATTCTTCAGCACCCAAAAAAAAATGGGGCTGGTATCTATTATTTACAAGTACAGCCCCTGAAAATCTTATAGAGAATCAAAAAGGTCTAGCAGTGATTCTACATCCCCTATCAACTGTTCTTTACACCAAAAATGAAAAAGAGAAATACAAGAACTCTTGATTTTCTGTGTTGATTTTTCAATCGAGTAAAACAAGTTCTATATTTAGCTGTGAGAGTAAAGTGGGAGCTATTAAAATTCCTAGCTGAATTTATGTTTCTTAATATCTTAAATCTTTATGACAAGAGGGGTTGCTCTGATGGTAAGCAACCCCCACTTCCAATCGAGAGGTTGTGAGTTCGAGTCTCCCCAAGAGCAAGGTGGGAAGTTCTTGGAGGGAAGGATGCCGGGGGCCTATTTGGAAACAGCCTCTCTACCTCAGGGTGAGGGTAAGGTCTGCGTACACACTACCCTCCCCAGACCCCACTAAGTGGGATTATACTGGGTTGTTGTTGTTGTTGTTGTTGTTGTTTAAATCTTTAAAGGTGGAGGGAGAGGAAGGAGGTTTATGGATGAAGGACTAAGAGTTGTGTACACTTAGTTCTTTCTCAAATTTCATAAGAATCTCTTGAGGGTTTTTCTCGCCGACTGTTGAATATGGGGCTCCACAGTTTGTGTTGCTATATTGAAATGTTTCAGGTAATAATACTAACATGTTTCTTTTTCTTTCTCCCTTTTTGCGGGGTTATCAGGAAGGAAAACCTCTTGTTTTGAATGTTGTAAGACAAGCAGAGCAGCTACTAGTAAATGACAGGTACTTGCGTCGCCATTTCGTGGAGTATGAATAAAATGTTTCCTTAATTCTATGTGATTGAACTTCAAGATTTCTGCAGGTCTCGCGTTAAAGAGTACCTATCTATTACTGGACTGGCAGAGTTCAATAAATTGAGTGCTAAGCTGATACTTGGTGCCGACAGGTATACAAGTTCCTGTTCTCTATATAGTGTTGCTCATAAGATATGCAGGGAGATAAAGACATGTATTTTCCTGTTGCATAGGATGATATCTTCCGATGATAAGGCTCGTTCCAAGTGTTTGATAGCTTGGTAGATCTTTGTGAAGCATCTATTAACATTTGCTCACATTTTTTTTAAAACCAACTTCCCATCCCATCCATGCCATTCCACGTGTCAGTTATTCATGAAAATGCTGTTCACTTGCATACATGTTACTGCCGTAGTGTTGGTTTCTCTCAACTCTACTCATAATTTCTGTGTGGTCGCATTCTGGTGATCTGATTTATCTGATAATATCTGTTCATGTTTTGAAATTTGGGTAGTGTCTCTTTGATTAGCGTGTAAAGCAGGCAACTCTTGATGCATGTGGTGAAGTGTATGATTGCTGTCTAGAGCTGTCAGATGTTAAATTTATCTTATGCGTTTCCAAGATCTTCCAGATGTTCTATGTGATCTTTTTAGGCCAGCTTAAACTTTGACTTGCTTCATATACATTTATGTTAAAGGAGAGTTGTTAATATTCTTCAATTTTCACATTTTTAATTCCTCTTTTTACCTGTGGTCCTTACGAGCTCTTACTTTCTTTGCTTCGTACAGCCCTGCTATTCAAGAGAACAGAGTAACAACTGTGCAGTGCTTGTCTGGCACAGGCTCATTGAGGGTTGGAGCTGAATTTTTGGCTCGACATTATCATCAGGTAAACTGCTACGTCTCCTTAACCCAACCTTTCACTTTCCTTCGTTTTCTTAGCCTTCATGGGTAAACAATCTTCAAAGTTGAATTGACCTTGATGTAACATTCCTGCAGCGCACTATTTATATTCCCCAACCAACATGGGGAAACCACCCAAAAATTTTCACTTTAGCTGGGTTATCAGTAAAGAGTTACCGCTACTATGATCCAGCAACTCGTGGACTCAATTTTCAAGGTATGAAATACTTCCCTACAATATAATGATGTAACAGGATATTGTCCCATTAGATATCTTTGGCTATGCTGTTTACTATTACTCTCTTCGAGGATGATGGATGTTCTTTTAGTCTTATTCTGGTATTTGATTAGAAATTATCACAAGTCTGAATCAAGTTGTGGATGGATGGTTTCACTTATTTGATTGCATTGTAATCCAGCAAACTTCTAAAGCCATCATCATCTATGCTTTTTCTTTATACCTTTTTTTGCGAGGAAATAAGAGAAGAGAGATGGGGAATTGTAGGACTATCATAAGAAAGTGAATTGTGTCTGGGAGACTCTTTGAAAGACAAAATTTATTTAGGTCTCCACAAGATCATAGATGCTCTAATGCTATATGAGAAACTAAGCGAGTGGACGAAAATAAATGGATTACTTGATAATTACTTGATAAAATACAATCCATACGTTTAATATTGAATGACTAACTTTAATTTTAACACAACTTTTACATCTAAAAGTATGACACATGACATTCTAACCTTTCCTGCTTGTGTTCACAACTTTGCATGTCGCCGACTTGTTTACAAGAACTTTATTTTTCGTACATGACAGGTTTGTTGGAAGACCTTGGATCTGCTCCATCGGGAGCGATAGTGCTACTTCATGCTTGTGCCCATAACCCCACTGGTGTTGATCCAACCATTGATCAGTGGGAGCAAATTAGGAGATTGATGAGATCAAGAGGATTGTTGCCCTTCTTTGATAGTGCATATCAGGTAAGAAATCATCAACAGATGTACAAGGCACTTTGGCTGTTGGAGTTGTTACTGTATGAGCATTTAAAAGTGAGGCGGTTTATACAGTATATGTCAATTAACCTTGATATTCAAACTTTGATATTCTAGGGCTTTGCCAGTGGAAGCCTAGATACAGATGCACAGTCTGTTCGCATGTTTGTGGCAGATGGAGGTGAAGTACTTGTTGCTCAAAGTTATGCGAAGAATATGGGGCTTTATGGTGAACGTGTCGGAGCTCTAAGCATTGTACGTCTTAAGGACAAAGGACAACTGTGCCTTGTTTCTGAAAATTTATATCTCCAGTTGTTCAGTTGGTGCATTACCTTTATTTTTCTCAGATTGATTCTCATGATGCATAAACTGTCTTACTGTTTTCATAGTGGCCTTCTTTCGTGATGTTAAAATTTGGTAGTTATGAACTGTTAAAGCTTATATAGCTTACTTCTAAATATATAGCTGTGAGCCTTGGACATCACATATAAATTATTTTATATCACGGGGTCGAGCTGTAGAAACAGCCTCTTGCAGAAATGTAGGGTAAGGTTGCGTACAATACACCCTTGTAGTCCGGCCCTTCCCCGGCCCCCTGCATATAGCGGGAGCTTAGCGCACCGGGTTACCCTTTTTTTCATCCTGAGGCGTAAAAAATTAATTTCTCAAGAATGAATAAAGAGCCTGTTATAACAGGCACTTTGCATGTCATATGGTGTTGTTTGTCACATAGTGATGCATATAGTGTAGTTTATCACACAAATGAAGAAAAATGAAGGATATAGTTCTGAACCCTCCGCTAAACTCTGCTGATAGTTATAATTCTTCAAATTTTCTCAAATCTGCAGGTCTGCAGGAATGCTGATGTGGCGAGCAGAGTTGAGAGCCAGCTGAAGTTGGTGATTAGGCCAATGTATTCCAATCCGCCCATCCATGGAGCCTCAATAGTTGCCACAATCCTTAAAGACAGGTAATATATCAACCATCAGGAAATTACTTCTTGGGACCCCAAAAAAGCCATTTCCTTTCTTTCTATATGATAGAATCCAGTCTATGTTCAAAAATTATGTTTAGTCATTGTTCTGCAAAATAAGTCACTAAATTTCTGCAGAAACATGTACCATGAATGGACCCTTGAGCTGAAAGCAATGGCTGATAGAATCATCAGAATGCGTCAGCAATTATTTGATGCTTTACGTGCTAGAGGTAAATTTGCTGCATCATTTTCACATATGCGTGCTCTTATTACATGTTTCTTGCTGCATCGACTTCGGATATTTTTCTCATTTTTGATAATTTCGGTTCAAGTGTCATTATAAATGCTACATGTTCGTGGCGTATACTTCTACCTATAAAATATGCTGCAACTTGTTCCAGCTCATTGGTCTAGATAATTGAACAAAAGGACCAATCTTCACCAGCTAATTCTCCTGAATGAAAGCTTAACGAAGGAAAGAGAATAAGCAAACAAAACATGGAATTCGACAAATTTAAACATTTCTCCAAATCTTAATACATCTCGATCCTCCTTAGTGCTTTCATCAACTTCTTAGGTAATTCACCTCTTAATTTTGGCTCTGACTGGATGCTCTACCTTTGGAAAACCATCCCCAAAGATGTCCCTTCCATGATCCTTTTGGGGGCATGAACCGTTGGATCAGGCAAGAAATTATCCCCCCCAAAAAAAAAAATTGTTGGATCAGATTTTTTCCTGATAGGTTGTATTCTTTCAGCATTCCCCTTAAAGTTTGTGATTTGGACGTTGTCCTTATTGTGTTAAAAAAAATGTCTTTGGAAACCTCCATTTTGGCGCATCAGGTGTTAGAATCATCATGTTTTCATAAATTGGCAATAGACAAAGTTTCATGTCGTCAACTCCTTTCTTCAGTGTCAGGCATTCTTTAATCAATGCAAGTGTCGAGCATTGCATGAATAAGGATACCTATTTCTATTTACATGAATTGATGGGAAAGTCGGGCATTTTTTAGTCGACTTAAAGGTCAAGCATTGCATGAAGAAGATATCTATTTCTATTGACTTCAATTGATTGGCAGGTACACCTGGTGACTGGAGTCACATTATCAAGCAGATTGGAATGTTTACTTTCACGGGACTTAATTCCGAGCAAGTTGCCTTCATGACCAAAGAGTACCACATCTACATGACATCAGATGGGTAATATGTTATTTCTTAGCACAAAGTTCTATATATGTCATATCAGACTACCATGTCTTCTCCACATCTGATATGTGATTTTATTACCTCGTAAGAATTTCTACCCTCTACCCTCGGATGGTAAAACAGAAGAGGGAAGGGAGTTAAAATCTTATCAGCAGTCTGTTAGTTCTTTTCTTGTACTCCCTCCGTTTCATATTAAATGAGTTACTTTCTTTTTTAATCTGTTCCAAAACAAATTGACACATTTCTAAATGTGGAAATAATTCAACTTTAAACTCTTTATTTTACCATTTTTGCCCTTAATGAGAAGCTTTTATGTCCACACAAATGGCATGGCCCCACAAACCTTTTATCCTTTAAGCTTTTAAGACCACAACTTTCAATATTCATTCTTCTTTTTTGTTAAACTCCGTGCCTAGTCAAACGACCTCAAATAATATGAAACGGAGGGAGTAGTAGTATTCTTGCTACCTTACCTTAGCTTTGATGTACACTAAGAGAAATGTGGCTGTATGAATGAACATTTCTAGAGCATGGTTCTTTCTATGTTTGTATTTAATTGTGGCAACTTCAATTAAGCTTGGGATATTAGTTAATCCAAAGCCTTTGACATTAAAAAAAAAAAAAAGAAGCCTTTGACATACATCACATATTTCATTTTGCAGACGCATCAGTATGGCAGGTCTGAGCTCCAGGACAGTTCCACATCTAGCAGATGCCATACATGCTGCTGTTGCTCGGGCTCGTTGAGTTTGTTACTGACTACTACTGTTTCCTTCCGGTTCTTCTGAGTTGTTCGCTTCTATCATTCTGGTTGACCGAGTATCTTCTGTTGTTCAAGTAAATTCAATTGCAATTCCCTCTCTTTGAGGGTATATGGTGGTTCAGGCGTAATAAGTGGTTTCCTCCTAAGTTGGAGTTTGAGATAAACCTATATTTGTAATAACTAGAATAAACAGTTTTTGTTTAATGTAGCAATCCTCTTTAATAATCTCTCCAGTCTAGCTGCTAAATAGTGCTATAAGCGTACGTACAATTGTTAATACCAATTTCTCTTGTTTTAATGAAGTTAAAACACATTTAACTATCATCTTATCTTAGCTAAGCTTAGCTCCCAGAATTGACACATTGTTGAATAGTCTCCATTAGTTGAAACATGTGTCCATCGGGGAACTTCATTCGCCTTGTTCTCTGTTTAGGTCCATTATTCCTGTTTTGTTTGTTCCTAAGGTATAAACCAAAGCTATTACATATAGCTGCCGTTAATGGATAAAATTATTCTTAAGGCAATGTGCTTAACCCAAGCTTTTATTTTCGCCTAATAAAAAGTTGATTCGATAGACAAGTACCCCTTTTCGCTTCCGCTTGTCTTCTCTTTCTTCACCTCCATCGAAAGAAGTAGACTTTGAGTCACTCACTCTTTTGAATATCTTTGTGGAACAATCATATGAAGGCGATCGGACATATTGGAATTGGAAGTTTAATAGGACTGATGAGTTGGTTAATACTCCCTCCGTTGACTTTACATATCCACTATATTAAAAATATATTTTTACTTTTATTAGTCCATTTTAGCAAATCAAGAGTTGTTGTACCTTAACTACTTATTTCTCTTTTTTTGAAGGGAAAAGATACTTATATTAATATTAATAAAATAGTCATTGTGCTAGGGTATAAGACCCGTAGAGATGCCATTAATACATAATAGTGCGGGTTGGGATCTGCTCGAGTAGCTTTAGCTCCAGTTATTTTCAATAGTCGCTTAAGATCTTGCCAACTAATCTAAAAAGAATTAGACGCCTCTAATTTATTATACTAGAAAGCAAAATCAACTCTCTTCTGTCATCTGGGAGTTTTTCATAGCTCTAAAAACTTACACTATGATTATACAAGCTGTTGTTTTCTTCTTTCTTTACTGCTTTATCTATTACAGAGACTCAATAACTTGAAATAGGTAAAGCTTTATTTGAAAGGAGGTAAATTTATTAGAAAAGTACTAGTCGTAACTCAAAAGGCCTCTTTTTTCGTTTGATTCTTTTCATTTCGAAATTTAGAGATAGAATTTTCCATATTGTCATTGTAGAAGAATTCATGTGTTTGGTATATAGTTTTAGTGGCAAGACCTCATCGAAAGCATGTAGCAGTTGTTGGTGTTTTCCATGCAAACTAAGAATTCTGGCCATGAAGGATGAATAAAGGTCGATGGATGAGTTAGAGCCGTCAGATTCTTTTTTTATGAGTTGGCAAGATCTTAAGCTACTATTGAAGATTACTGGAGCTAAAGCTACTGGAGCGGATCCCTACCCTAATAGTGCCACGCTATTTAGGGCATCGTCATTACCTAGAGAAGCTAGATTGCATACATACATACTACATGAACGGAAATAGTTACAACCTTCCTTATCCTTACAATACACATCTACTGCAAAGTTAGGACGTTTAGCAAAATAGATGGTTATATTATAACTAGGGTATTGTAGAGCTTCCTTGGCAAACTTGTATACCACCATATTCCCTTCACGAAAGTTATGCTTCATTAAGATCTCCCCCTGCTCTATTGCCTTCCCCATTAGGCACCTACATTCATAAATTAATTTGTTGTAAGTGGGGTAATCCTCTTCTAAAAAATGAATCACCTCTGTGGCATCTGTCTCTATTTCACAAGGTGTGAACTTTTCCTTGATAATTGTTTGAAGTGCCTGTCGAAGAGCTAGGAGTTCTGCATGTATAGGGGATATAGTTTGGCACTGCTCGTAGTAACCCAGCATCCATTCTCCTTTATTTTTGCGTATAATTTCGTTGATGCCTCCATGTAAGCATTCGTTGTTGAAAGTTCCATCAAAATTGACCTTGTACCAGTTCCTAGGAGACGAATGACATTTTACCTTCACCTTAATGGAAATATTACTAGTAGCATGTTTGGTAGTTAGTAAAAGGTATTCCAGTGTCTGTTGAAATACTTTAATGGTGTTAATAGTAAGGTTAGTATTAGTAACATTGTTGTCATTCCTGGTTTTTCAGATTGACCATAATGAAAACGGAAAAATATTTTCCCATGTGATGAAATTATTTGGTATATTGGGTGTTTTTTTGTTAGGAAATCAACACAGTGCTCATGTGGCATAGGGTTGGAGAAAGGTATTCCTATAGATTCCCAAAAATATTTTGCTACCTTACATTCCCAAAATATGTGAAG
The DNA here is from genome assembly GCA_026770625.1 of Nicotiana glauca. NCBI lineage: Eukaryota > Viridiplantae > Streptophyta > Magnoliopsida > Solanales > Solanaceae > Nicotiana > Nicotiana glauca. Next base: position 54,101 of record MU668307.1, read on the forward strand.
TAGGGATTCATTCCTATCTTTGCAGATTGGGCAGTTTCTATCAATGTTGATACCAATTTTTCCTAGGTAATCCCTGGTAGGAAGTCGTGAGTGGTAACATTTCCACATAAAAAACTTGATTTTCCTAGGGCATTTCATGCCCCATATCCATGCAAAATCATTACTTGTATGATTTTGTGTGTCAATTAATGTGTAGCATGATGAAGTTGTGAATATCCCACTAGGATTTGTACTCCATATAATCTTACTAGGGTGTGTGGTGGTTGTGTTAGTGAGTGAATACTATTCAAAATATTGTTGGGTAGTTCGAAAGATATATATGTACTAGATCCCATCTATTATTCTTTTGGATGTCTTTTATTTTTCAAACCAATCTCCTTGTTAGTGAGGGGGCCTACTAAATTTTTCCTTAATTTACCAAATTTAGGGATCCAGTTGGTATCCCATATAGACATGTTAGTGTGATTATTCACAGGCCATCTTATACCATGTTGACAATAATTTCATCCCTTTAGGAGGCTTTTCCAAGTATTTGAAACCCCCTTGGTAGATTTAGTATAGCTATATAGACTAGTAATGACTCGTCCCAAAGAGATGAAGGTTCACTAAGAAGCCTCCAAACAAGGCTTGTCAGTAGGGACAAATTTTTAGACTTTATCTTTCTAATACCTAGCCCCCCATGTCCTTAAGTAATGTAACCACATTCCAGCCTATTAAGTGCATTCTCTTTTTTTTCCGAAGTAGTTCCCCATAGGAAATCTCTTTGAATCTTATCTATTTCTTTAAGAGTCCTACTAGGGAGCATTGAGAGTTGCATTTGGTGATTTGGTATTGTGTTTAGAGTAGATTGTATGAGAGTATACCTTCCCGCCATATTGAGCCAATTGGCATTCCAAATATTTAGTCTAGCCCTCATTTTGTCAATTATAGGCAGGTAATCCTTGTGTCTGGGTTGGTTATTACTCATTGGGAATCCTAGGTATTTACCAAAATTTTTACTAGTCTTTATGTCTAACGTTGAAATGATCCAGCTGCTAATACTAATTGGGCAGGATTTTGAAAGCAACAACTTGATTTATCCTTATTAATATTAAGGCCAGACAAATGACAAAAGTGTTCCATACTATCTCTCAATGTAGTATAGTTGGTTTGCACGACCCATTAAGGTTAAATCATCTGCAAAAAATAAATGGAATAATGGGAACCTAATTTAGGGTGTCTACTTGGTGCTCAATATTTTTGGATAACATATCCGTACATAAGATGAATAGATATGGTGATATTGGATCCCCTTGCCTAACTCCCCTGGTAGGATAAAAATCACCCATTTTATTACCATTAACTAGAATTGAGATAGAGCTAGTTGCTATGCAACTAAGAATGAGGGATGTTATATTAGGAGGGCAATTGTGAAACCTTAGAGTTCTATATACAAAGAACCATTCCAACTTATCGAAGGCCTGTTCAAGGTCAAGTTTTAGTAGCCAATTCCCTTTTCCTGCCCGGTTATTAAATCGTTTTAGAACTTCTTGAATAATAATTGCATTATCAGTAGGGCGTCTGTTTTTCACAAAGCTAGTTTGATGCTCACTAACTAGAAGTTTTAGTAAAGGCTTAATACAGTTTGCAATTATTTTAGTAATCACTTTATACAAAGTATTACAAAGACTACTTGGTCTAAAGTTTTGTATTTTGTTTGAATTATTGAACTTAGGGATCAAATAAACATAGGTTTTATTGAGGTCATGGGGTATAGTCTTAGAGTTAAAAATTTCCTGGCATAAATTAATGACCTTACTTCCTAGAATTGGCCAAAAATTTTGGAAGAAAAAAGGATACAAACCATCAGGTCCAGGTGACTTGCATGATTTAAAAGAAAATATAGCTATTCTAATCTCATGATTTTTAAGAGGACTGTCAAGTCATGAAAAATCTACTTTGCTAAAATTATTGTTAGCCAGTGTGATACTTTTCCAATTTGTGTGTTCATGTGAAGCGGTAAATATATTTTGGAAATGATTGGATACATAGTCCATAAGAGCCTTTTGGTTTTCTATCCAGTTTCCATGGTTATCTTTGAAGAAGACAGTATTATTTTTTCTTCTCCGATTAGTGGCTTGTATATGAAAATATCTAGTATTAGCACCTCCTTCATTTAACCAGTTAACCGTAGAATGAAGTTTCCAGTAATCCTCTTCTAATTTGAGGATTGAGTCATAATCCTCTATTAGTTTGACTTCTAGGTCCCTAAGAAATTGGCTATACTGGCAATTAGGAGAGTTTTGAATACCGATTATACGCTTTAGTAAAATTCCTTTTTTTAGCAAAGATATTACCAAAGGTTGCTTTTTTCCATTCCATAACACTATTTTGGAAATGCTCAGTTCCCTTTATAATGTCCCTATTATCCCAGCTTTCTCTAACAATTCTTAGAAAATCAGGGTGAGAGCACCAAAAGGTTTTCATCCTAAAAGGCCTAGCATTAGTGTTGTTAATGCTATTATTTATGTTAACTAATATAGGATTATGGTCGGAGTGAATTTAGGAAGGTGAGTAACCGTTACATTATTGTACTCTTGTAACCATTCAGAATTAGAGTAGACCCTGTCTAACCTTTCCATAATTAGACCCCTATTCCTCCTACGATGGTTTGACCATGTGTATTTGCACCCTTTGTAACCGAGGTCAACTAGATTACAATAGTTAAGGAAGACTATTAGGTTTATAGCCCTTTTTTTATTAATCGACCAGCCCCCAAACTTATCCGTAGAGTTAGTAATTTCACTAAAGTCCCCGATGACTAGCCAAGGTCCCTTATATTTATCATAAATATATTTAATATCATTCCATAATAATTGTCTAAGGGCTATATCATTGCTAGCATAAATAGTACAAAAAAGAGAAGAAATTTTTTTGGGTTTTACCTCTATCATAACATGGATGGATTGGCCATTCCTGGTGAATTTGTATACTTTCACCACTTCTTTGTTCCAATGGAGGACCATGCCACCAGAATTTCCCACTGCAGGGACTTCGATCATTTCATTAAAATGATAGCCTTCCAAAATGAAAATGTGAGTTTCCATTTTTGTTTCGAGCAAGGCAACTAGGTTAGGCTTGTGAGTGTCTGTAAGCTCACGAAAATGCCTTCTAAAATAATCATTATTTGCTCCTCTATCATTACAAACAATCATATTACTGGGCTGATGCATAGGACTCATTGTGGGGAGGGAAGGGGGATGTTGTTTGGGTAACTCTTCAAGGAAGGAACCAGAATGACTACATTCTTGCCCACTGTGGGATCGTGGTGAGGGCGAATGTCCAAGGAGCACTTGTAGAGTGTCGTTGGGCAGATGAAAATACACTTCCTGTCTAGCATTTCCTTGAAGATTAATATTTTTACCTCGTTTAGGTTTGAAAAGGCCAGTGGTGGCTCCAGCAAGATTTCTAAGTTATCCTCTTCCTCCCTGATTCTGCATGTTTGGGATTGGAGGTTATTCTTCCACTGGCTCTGGTTGAGGACCTAGCGGCTGGTCTTGCATGGGTTGTTGTGATGTCCATTGCATAAATATTGGATTCAGCATCATTAGATCCTCCGGTGCAAAGAAGGGGAGATTGATTGATGGATTTTGAGGTAGTTGTTGGTTGGAGTTGTGTGGGATGTTCCACATCTGCTGCATGTTTTGAACTAGGTTTTGATTTAGTGATGGTGCTAGTGGTTGTAGTATGTTGCTCATCCATATTTGATTTATATAATTGTTCATGGTTAGGGTCATTCCCTCCGAGATTAGTTGTGCAAGAAAGTGTGTGTTCTGTATGATGAGAATGAACTCATGGCCATTGATCTCCATGTTGAAGGAGATGGCATGCCCTTGAAGTCCCAGTTCCACCCATGAATGGGGTACATGGTTGGGAGGGCTTAGTTGTTGAGCATAGACGAGTGGATTTGGTTGGATTTGGGGAGGGCATGGTGGTAGGTTGTTCATTTTCTGGTTCCTTGAGAGATGGATAAGTTGGATTAGGCGATATCTCCTTCTCAAAGTTAGTGGTGTTCTTGCCATTTTCAGATTTTTGGAGTAATATAGAGGGGGTAGTAACGATCGGAGTAGTAGGGTTAATAATGATTTGCTCTAGGGTTGTAGTATTTGGGATTGTTTGCGTATGGTTCATAATAAAATCTGCAAAATCTTGCATGGATTTGCCTACTTCTACTTGACAGTGTTCAACCTCCATGTGTTGCATGGTTGAGTTTAAAACAGTGGGTGTAGTTTGCATGTTAGTAATTTGTAGTGTATTATTAATTTCAATTGATGGTTAAATTACCGGGTTGGCTAGTACTAGGTGTAATAATGTCACGACCCTAACCCCAACCCGGTCGTGATGGCGCCTCTCGTGAAGAGAAGACCAGCCAGACCAATACAATACACCTCTTAAAGCAATTAATTATCATAAACAGTTTAAAGTGTGATTTAATAGTAATAAATTCGCGGAAACATAGATAGCAATAATGGGAAAACCATCCCGACACAGCCCAAACCGGGGTGTCACAAGTCATGAGCAACTAATGATCTTGATACGAGTCTACTAAATACGAAATCCGATACAATAGTTTGAAGAACATAGAAATGATAAGATAAGGGAGGCACGGGGGCTGCGAACGCCAACAACTACCTCGTAGTCTCCGAAACACCGCCCGGGCTAGGAGGATCAACACTTAGGAGCGGAATCTACTATGCCTAAATCTGCACACACGGTGCAGGGAGTAATGTGAGTACTCCGACCTAGTGAATAATAATCATAAATAATGGTTGAAAGCAAGAAAACACGTAAAAGCACAAAGGATTGTATACCAAAGCAGTAAAATCACTTAGAGCTGTAAATCAGTGAAGAAATCAAGTAAAATCCCTTTTTAATAAGAAAAAAACAGGTAATTTGGCAGGTAAATAACAAATAGAAATCTGCCCCTCGGGCACAACATTAATATCTTATAACAGTATCAACCCCTGGGGCTCACACTCAGAACAATATCAGCCCCTCGGGCTCACTCTCAGATCACAATGGGTACCTGCGCTCACTGTGGGTGTGCAGACTCCGGAGGGGCCCCTTACGGCCCAAGCGCTATACCAAGCCACCTCCTGGCATCAACTCTCGGCTCTCGGCCTCACATCACTCAAGCCACCTCGTGGCATATAAATGTATCTCAGGCCCTCAGCCTCATATCACTCAGTGTATCCTCACAGATGGCCCTCGATCGCACTCAGTCCGAAAATCATCACAAGCCCCTCAGGAATTAGTAAAACAATAGTTTTCAGCCCAAAACATCATTTAGAAATATCAATTAAGTTCCAAAACTGTGTAAAAGTGGCTGGGTTGTAAAACAATGGAAAACAACAGGACTGAGTTCAAGTAATAAGTCAATACAGTGAGGAAACAGTGATAAAAATCCCCAAAGGGTTCAAATAGTTGGCACGAAGCCCAAATATGGCAATCAGCCCAAATCATGATGATAACAAATAAGTTTCAGTCAAATATGCGGTAAAATCATCAATTGGGACAGACCAAGTGACAATTCCTAATAGTAAATGACCCCACGCTCATCATCAAGCACGTGTCTCACCTCAATATAGTACTACAATGTGCAATCCAGGGTTTCAAACCCTAAGGATATTATTTACAATCATTACTCACCTCGAACCGGCTAAAACTCTAGCTCGCGACGCCTTTGCCCCTCGAATCGGCCTCCACTCGTATCAAATCTATCCAAAATTAGAACAAATACATCACAATATGCTAAGGGAACAAAGCCCAAGCGAAAACAATCGAAAAATATCAAAAATTCTGAAATTAGCAAAACCCGAGCCCCGGGCCCACTTCTCAAAACTTAGAAATTTTTATATCAACGGGTTCCTTATCTCCTCACAAGTTCATACATACCAAAAATTCTCAAATCAGACCCTAGTTGGTCCTCCAAATCCCCAAATCAAATTTCAAAATCCCAAGCCCTAGTTTTCTTTAATTTTGAGTTTTAGTTCCATGATTTTCTAGGTAGATTTCACAATAGAATCAAGTTTTAGTTCCGAAATTATTACCTCCAAACGATTTCCCTTAAATCCCTCTTTAATTCCCTTCAAAAAGACCAACAATGGAGGAAAAATGACCTAAAATCTCGGATGAAATGTTTTAAAATATTCTGCCCAGTCTGACCCAAACTTCTTCGCGAAAGCGGTCAACTCTCGCGTTCGTGAAGCACAACCTTGCATTGAACCAATTTTACTCTACGCGAATGTGACATACTGGTCGCGGACGCGATGCCTCAATTCCCAGACCTACGCGAACGCGAAGAATAATTCCACTAGACCTCAAATCTTTATACGCGAACGCAGGCAGACTCATGCAAACGCGAAGCACAAACTCTTAGCCTTCCGCGAACGTGAGCCCTCAAATGCGAATACGAAGGCTTAAATTCCTGCCTTCCAAATTCCTTCTACGCGATCGCGATATACCCCACACGATTGCAAAGGCTTAAATGTCTGCAACACCTGAACTGAAAATCTACAACTTTTCAACTTAGAAAATGGTCCGATTGACCACCCAAAACTCACCCGGAGGCCCCCGGGACCTCAACCAAAAGTACCAACACATCCTAAAACCTCATTCAAACTTGTTCCAATCATCAAAATACCTCAAACAACACCAAATCCACCAATTCACATCGAATTCAAGCCTAAGTTTTCGAAAAACTTCCGAAATACGCTTTTGATAAAAAAACCCAACCAAACCATGTCCGAATAACCTGAAATTTTACACACACATCCCAAATGACATAACGAAGCTACAGCAACTCTTAGAATTCCGTTCTGACCCCTGGATCAAAATCTTGCCTATCAATCGAAATTCGCCAAAATATCAACTTCGCCAATTCAAGCCTAATTCTACCCCGGACCTCTAAAACCCATTCCGATCATGCTCCTAAGTCACAAATATCCTCCTGAAACTGACCGAACCATCAGAACTCACATCCGAGCCCTATAACACATAAGTCAACATCCGATTGACTTTTCATACTTAAACCTTCTTAAAAGAGACTAAGTGTCACATTTATTACCAAATCTATTCCGAACGCAAACTAATCAAATTGATCACATAAAATACGGATAACGAAGCATAAAGAAGCAAAAATAAGGGAAACAGAACGGTAAATTATGAGACGACTGGCCGAGTCGTCACAAATAATTTTATTTTGGTTGCTTATGTTGATTAACGGGTTATTTACTCCCTTGTCCATTTTATGGGATAAAGGATTTGAGTAATTATTATGAGGATTTAGTTGTGACACTAACTACTTATTTCTCAACTCTTGCTTGTTGAAGGATTAGTGAACTTTCTACGAGCATTGAAAGTATTTGGGTCTCATTCTTGCTGAGGCCATCTGGACTATCAAAGTAAACTACACGAAAAATTTATAAATGGCCATTTTTACGCCTGGTCAATTAAATTTAGCCACATAATCAAAGGTCCACTATATTTAGCCGCTAAGTTAGAACGCTAACAATTTGTTGACTAAAATAACCCTACTCTCTTTATTAAATTTATGCGACTTGACCTTGTTGATACCCAATTTTTTTCTATATAATTTTCATATACAAAATACTCTCAAAATAGCATATATATGCATATATAAGCATAGCTAGGTATTTTGGAATTTTTCATAATTTTAAAAAAAAATTAAATTAATTTATTATCCACTTTCAGCAGTACAAAAATCAATGATTATTCCCAAAATTATCATTTTGGTGAATAATTTATTTTATTACCATATTTACATCAAAATATAGTTAAGATGGTTTTTGTATATTTTTTACAAATTTATTTAGTATTTAAAAGGCTAAATTGCATATAATTGCAATTCTAGCCTACTTTAAGATTAATAGCATTTTGTAATTGTAAAATTGGTCCCAATATTTTTAAATTAATATTTATATATTATTAGTTGGTTTAGTACTTTTAATTTATTTTTAGAATCTTTTTTTTAATATTTTATAAAATAAAACGGACAAAACTGCTATTTAAAAACTGGCCCCATTTCATTTCAATTGCAGCCCATTTGGTATTTCAATTATAACCAAAATTAACCCCCTAATTGACCCAACCTTAAAACCAACTGGACCGACCCATTTTTTAATTTGACCCAACCCATAACCCAGTCCAAATGGCCCTACCCGGTTCCCACCTACCCTTTTAAATCTAGGCCGTTGATCATACAGATCAACGACCACAATTTACCCTTCCATAATTAAACCCAAACTACCTACCCTAATATCTCATGTCCCATCTCTCAGCCGCCTCTGAATACCCTTCCCCTCTTAAACTCTCTTGAATGTTCTTGAAACCCTAATCGCCTTCTACCATTTTCAACCTCCAACTCACCGGAATCCATGGCCTCTCAGGCCATGGATAATTATACTCACCTCCTATTACTCCTATGTGCCTGACACTTGAAGATTCGAGGCCAGACCTTGAAGGTCTTCACTTAGACCTTCGCCAACTCGAGGTTTCCGGCCATCTTCGGCCTTGCTCCGGCGTATCCTAGCCTTCTGAGTCTGATTCCGACCTTCTCTAACTCCGATCAGTGACTTTTCCAAGCCGTTCTCATTCTAGGGTTCCTCTAAAACCCTAACCTTTCGAGGTTTTCTCCGATTCTTTTTATATCCGTTGTGTATCTATGCTCTACTTGAGTTTTCAAACGATTTCCCTAATTTTTCTTTTGAAAATTACTTTCAAAACCCTTCTTTTCTGATTTAGGGTTTTCTAGAAAGTGTTTAAGTGTTTTATGATTTTTCTTCTTTATTATTCGTATTGTTTCTCTTACTGTGTTTCCTACATCATGTTCTCACTTGCTTTCTACTGTGTTCTTATACTTTTTCTTTTACCATGTTCTTGTATATTCTTCTACTGTATTTTCTATGTTATGTTCTCGCATGTTTTTTCACTATGTTCTGCTATTTTCTTCCACTATGATCTGATGTGCTTCTCCTATTGTATCCTTCTACCATGTTCGTAAGTGTTCTTACTATTTTACCTTATTTAAAGGTTTCTTCTAAAAAGACATGCTTAAGCATGTGTTTTTTCTACTGTTTCTCCTACTATCAGTTGTTCTCTCACTATGCTTCAAATTAGCTTTTTCACTCTATTTGCTTCGATCTTTTTACTTGTTTGCATGTTTTCTCATGAGTTTCTGAAAAGAAATTTATAAGCTTGTTGCCTCCTCATCTCTGTATTTGACTCGAGTCGGAAACCCTAGAATCAGGGGGGTTTCCTCTAAGTTTGGTTATATGATCAAACTAGGACTTATTTCTAAGTGTGAATTTTTCTCGTTTGCACACAATTCTGATTCTCCTACACCGGACTCTTCTATTGAATAGCATGACAAATTTCTTCATGTTTAACATGTCTGTATGCTTTTTATAGATGATGATTCTTTCTTCAAAGAGGTTTTCAAACTAGTAATTGATTCAGAATTCCTTTTTAATAGGTCTAATTGATTGTTACTGATTTTCCTTAAGTTAAAACTTTTTCCACTTTTCTGACTTGGTTCATTCATACCAAATCTTTGATCTCTGATGTCATGGCTGTTAGCTGATTCCCTTACCTTATTTGCACAAATCGTGTACTTTCAGAAACCCTGTCCTTAAATAACCTTTATGTATTTGCATTCAATTGAATGCTTTGCACAAAGGGTTTGATTAATTTCTTTCTTTAATTGGTTTATACCCGTTTGAATCTGAATCCCTTAATTAAAGGGAGTCTTATGTAATTGATTGAAAATCAGGCTTCAATTATTTTCTTACCTTATTTCTCATAACTTTCACACTATAAATACACAACCTTTTTTCACAAGACACACACGACTTAACACACTTCAGACTTTACAATTGCACAATTCTCTTCTGAACTTATACTTAGAGTATTCTTGCTTCTTGTCTGCACTTTGGCTTTTAGAAGACTACTGCTTTCTCTTTACTTGTCTCTTCGAAACTGGTATGTCCCAACTTAATTTTCAGCATCACCCCAATGTTTTTATTTACAGTCCTTGTATCATGTCTATTTTTTTCTGTAAAGTTTAACATCTAACTTAATATGCCTATATGCTACTGCTTGCTTCTCTTTCTTGTGAAAATTTGCTCCATATCACATTACCCCCTATGTGTTTGTGAGTGGGGACTTAGGGCATGGCAACAAGAATTGTTGTCCATGAACTGAGTTTTGACCCCATGACCTCTAAATAGGCTGGAGGGTGTGCCAGTATGTCTCATTGCTGAGTATGCCCCTTTGCTTGCTCTTTCCTTGTATCCTGCTTCTATTATGAATCCACATACCCCATTCCCCTATGTGTGTTGAGTTAAAGTTCATGGCCTGGCAGCATCCAAATTGCTACCCAGGGCTGAACCTGACCTTCAATAGGTCCTAACTCCCCAATTTAAAGCTGGCAGGCTGGTCAGGGGTATGCCAGCATCCCAATTACTGAGCATGACCACCAGCCTGCCATGGACTTCCATAATCCCTCCTCTATTGCACTTACACTTACTCATAGACTCTAAGCTCTGGCCCCCTCCTATGAGCCTTGCCTTGGGACCTTGAGTTCCCTCTGAACTTGGACATTTGAGGGCTGGCCCTTCCATACTGCAAGATAATTCTGTAATGACATTTGGGATGTAAGCATTGCCTGGAGTTCATGAAGCTCCTTGGAACTTTGACACATCCCAAATAAGAGAGAGGCTTTGGAAATCTGATCTTTGGAAGTTGGTTTATTTCATGTATCACACTAGGAGTCTGAATTAGGCTCTCCTTGGTTGGAATTTTTTATTTCTGATGTAATTTACTTTTTCTGGATTCATTCAAGTTGTAAAATAACTATGGGGCGTATAGTAAAAAATGGGGAGGGTCTCTCATGTTATGCATGTGGGTTAGACATCATGCTTTAGGTTTTATTTCTGCAATCACAACTTCTTCGTTTATGTATCTGCATATAGATATCCTACCTATAGGTTATTCCATTATGCATTTAGAAATTATGTCTATAAGTTTATTCACATCCGCATATAGAAATCATGCCTATAAGTATATTCATCTGCATATAGAGACCATGACTATAGGGTTTTTCTGCACGTCTGCATATCATCTATCACTAGGTAAACGGTTTATAGGCTCAAATAACAAAATGCACTCTAGAAACCATGTCTATAGGACTCCTGCACTTTTTTTTATAAACGTTTTAAAATCAATCACGCTTAGAAAACATGCCTATAGGAATAACTAACTGAATCTGAATCGGCTATCTCGATTACAAGTCTAAAACCAGTAATAAAGTTGTTTGAAATTTACAGAACATTTGTTTGTTTCTAAAATCAATAATCCTTCTTTAAAATCAGTATGCCTTCTGCATTGTTAGATATCATGATTACAGGTCTCATCTAGGCAAACCTGTAGGTAATTAATCAACTATACTAGTCTTAATAATTACAGCCATCAGGCAGGTCTAATTCAGACTTCTTATTTGAAAATATGTGATATATAAGCTACCCTTCCTACGTTAAGTATAATTAAATACCTAACCAGTACTTGTAAGGCATGCTAAATAACTTTTTTCTTTGAATGAGGAGGCCTATATGAGCCCTTTTAAATTGTTATGTGTTTCCTATAATCTGCTCTATGTGTTTTTGTTTGTCGCTCTAGAATTTTATCCTTTTAAACCATACAAAACCTACATCTCCCTTCCCTTTAGGACTAGTAGTCCCAAATACCTCTGGGACTGATAGGATCGGGGTGGGTACTGGCATGCAATAAGTAACGAAACCATTCCGCGTTTAATACCTTAACGGGGTAGGAAAGGGTAGATATAGATATGATGACTGGTGCGCTAATACCACGCGTAGCCACGCGTAGCCCCTCTTTGAGGAGTGATTACCGTGTATTGCATTGATGTGATCCATATTAGTTGTAAACCTAGGACCCTCTTTCCTTTATTTGTTTATTTATCATTTTTTTCAGAACTTTCAAGCTGTTTTCTCAAAATTCGAGCTCCTTTCTGTTTTCTTCAAATTTTTAACTTATCTGCAAACCTTAATATGACAATCCGTCATATTTGAAGCCCTTATTTGATTATTTGCTACTTGTACTTGAAGTCACAATTATAACATGGTCGGGAGCCACACTAGTGGATCTTGAGGAGTGCCTAACACCTTCCCCTCGAGATAATTTCTAGCCCTTACCCAAACTCTGGTTGTTCAAACCCAAACCCTTCTTAGTGTCCTAATGCACTTAATCATTAGATGGCGACTCTTCAAACTCCAAAACCCAATTCCCAAAAGAAAAAAGAGTTGTCCTCCCAAATATCGTATATTCGATTTTGCCTTTAAATAAAAAAGGGGCATCGACAGACCTCATATTCTTCTTTAGCACAATCTTGCGGTATCAATCTATAAATCAAAGTAAGCTCTCTCAATTATTTTTCTGATTATTTGAATTTGTCTTGTATGAACTTCTTCTTCGATCAGAGACTTAATTGTGATACTCTACGATTCTTCTCATTTGTAATTCAAACCAAAAAATTCAAACTATCAGTAAAATAATTGAGTGAAGTAAGTTTTAAATTATTCTTCTGATTCTTCGAATTTCTGGTTTGATCTTAATGCTTCAATCTGTATTAATATCGTATTTTCTCAATGCTTTAATCTGTACTTAATTGTATTATATATCTTCTTGTTTGTAATTCAGACTGCATTTTTCAAAACCACAAAAAATACTATAAAATCGTGCAGAACATAACACCGGTATAATTTGCTGGACCTTTCTAAATTAATATCAAAAGCCAACTTTAATATTCCCATAATTTCTTGAATAAAATGATAGACTTTTATGATTATCTATGTGAAATCTATAAAGTCTCCGGCATAAAATGGTACAAAAGATAACACCAGTATATTATGCTAAAGAGTTTTGAATTAATATGAAAAACTCAGATTCTTCCAGCTTATTATACTGGACGTTTGTAAATAAAATGGTATAGAACAAAACACCAGTATAAAATACTGGACGTTGGTTAATTTAATATGTAAAACTTAGACAATTCCAGTAGATTATACTGAAAGTATCTGTGACTCAAACCAAAAGAAATACCTCAAGAACTTTATGGTTTCCCTAATGTGTTGAATAATATGCTATAATTTTATGATTACATATGTGAAAGATACAAACTCTGCAACATATAATACTGGGAGGGAACTTTAATTAAACACCAGAAAAAATAATGGATAAAATGTTACAAAAGATAACCCCAGTATAATAAGCTGGAATTTGCTTAATTAATATAAAAAACTTAGATACTTCCAGCATATTATACTCGAGTTATATTTTTAGCTGTACAATTCCTAATATCTAATATATGTGTTTATTAAATACAGGATGCATACAAATTTCTTTCTTATCGCTTTTGATGGAAAATGGACAGCAGATTACAAGTACTTTGATCATAAAACGAAGCTTCTCCTTATAAATGATGGGACTTCATTTGAAGAATTCAAGAGTAAAATTTTTCAAGTTATGGAGTTCGACAACAAGTTTGAAGCAAAAGTATGACTTAATATCAATCTAGGTACTGGCAAGGGAATAGAAGTGACAAAAGATGAAGATCTTACCTCGTGTATGATGCTTTTGAAAATGATCCATACTATAAAGGTTCCAAATTTGTTGTTGAAATATCAGAAATACCAGATCAACAACCAGAAGGTAATGCAATAATGGAGATTAACAATCAACAATTATTGCACAGAACCACATATGTTCTGGAAGAGCAACTGATAGTGATATCTCAAATACCAGAAGAGTAAGAGATGCCAATTTATGACATTACAATGGAAAATGAAATTGTAATTCATGTAGAAGATCAACACACTGAATCACTAGATACCATTGAAGGAAGAAAAAGAAAAGCAAAAGGAAAGGCAAAAGAATCCCCATCAATCATACTAAAGGAAAATGCATCATTGAATAATGTAAAACTAGGGTCTGTTTTTCAAGACAAAAATGCTATGATTAGATGTTTTGCTTAGCAGCTATAAATGAGCACTTTGAGTTCTATGTTGACAGGTCAAGTAACACGAGATACTCTTTGGTATGTACTGATGAAAAGTGTAGTTGGACTGTTCGAGGTTTAAGAATTAAAGAATCAACACTTTTTTAAAATAGTTAAATTTCAGAAAACACATGAATACTCGGTTGACATTAGAAAGTTACATCCAAGACAAACAACTTCAAATGTGATTAGAGATTACATGATTGACAACTTAAGGGACATAGCTAATGAATTAAAGCCTAAGTTTGTCATTTTAGAAATGAAAAGAGCACATGATGTCACGACCCAAAATCCACTAAGGGTCGTGGTGGCGCCAGGCACCTTTGTCAGACAAGCCAACTAAATTATCAATTAAATTCCCTTTTAATACCTTTGAAAATCTAGGATTTTTCCTTCCATTTCTCGTAATTAAAACAATCTCTACTTCAAATTAAATAATAATGATTAGTACAAATCTTTCGAAAACCATCCCAGAACCCGGTGTCACAAGTACATGAGCAACTACTTATAAAGTAAATAAAATAAAATATTTTTCCAAAATACAGTGGGCAGGGAATAAAATACAAAATGCTGAAAGGAACTATACTCGTTGTGGGTCGCCTCGAATAATGCAGCTCACCTAGTCCCAGAATCATCCGTGCTGCTACACCCAGTAGGCTGCTAGGAATACATATACCTGTGCAACAGAAATGCACAGAAGTGTAGTATGAGTATGTAAACAACATGTACTCAATGAGTATCCCGCCTAATCTCAAAGAAGTAGAGACGGGACGGTCAACTTCGACACTTACTAGAGGTCGATTATCAATATCCTAGAAATGTGAGGAAAGATCATGGATTTATATAGTAGTTCTAATTCGCGAAGCCAGAAAATAGGTAAACACCTTAACAGAAAATAGGTAAACACCTTCACATTTGAAATTCCCAAATGAAAAATAACATGTTCAAATCATACCGAGGGGACGGCCCGATCTAACAGGAATGTAAAATGTGCATTGCCGAGGGCCGAACAGCCTGAACTATAGATGCATCTAATACCCCGCTCGTGAATCATCCATGCGACACGGTCAACATATAATAAACAATCACCCTGCTCACGAATCATCCATGCGACGCAGGTACACATAAGATACACAATCACCCTACTCGCGAATCATCCATGCGATGCAGGTACACATAAAATACATGCTCAAATAGCCAATTATAATTTTATCGGGGAATAATTATCCAAATAAAACCAATTCTCCTTTAAAAAATTTTAAGAAAATAAGGTTCAGATCCTGTTAAAAATTCATTTACTATTTTGATGTGGTTTAAGCAATTCAACTATCCATAAGATTACAAATATTCAAAGTATAATATGTTTTTGGGTCCTAGACTACCCGGACAAATAGTAGCTACGCACGGACTCTCGTCATCTCGTGCGTACGTAGCCCCCACAAATAGGAGCACATAATCAATTATTTCACCTATAGGGACAATTCCCTCTTACAAGGTTAGAAAGGAGACTCACCTCGCTTCGAAGATCCATAACCGGCATTCCACGCCTTTTCGAAGACTCGAATCGATGCACAATGCTCCAAAACTAGCCAATAATTATGTAAACCCATTAATATATGCTAAGGTACTCATTACAATCCAATTTATAACAATTCCTAACCCCGATCAAAAAGTTAACGAAAATGCCCTCGGGACCGAAATCCGAAATTTTTTGAAGATAAAGATTGCCCATAGCCTCACGAATTCAAATATATGATTTTCTCTAAATTCCATATCCAAAATCGTGATCAAATTCCAAGAATACAAATTTTCTAGGTATTCCTTCAAACCCCAAGTTTTCTACAATTTTCCAAGTCTAAATCCATATATAAATCTTGTATATACTCAAAACTAGTAGAAATCACTTACCTCATGCTTGGTGATGAAACTGACACTCCAAAGTTGCTCCAAAGTCGGCTCCCATGGAAGAAATGAAGTGAAGATGAGCCAAACTTCAATTTTTAAAGAAATCTCTCTGACTCCATCAATTTCCGCTTCTGCAGAAAAATTTCCACTTCTGCAAAAAAATTTCCGCTTCTGCTGTTATGACAGCAACCAGCACTTTCTCGACACGAAAATGAGCATAACTTCCTCATATGATATCCAAATTCGATGATTCTTTTTACTATAGCTCCGAAATTACAATACAAATCTAATAGTTCAATAAAATATTAATTTGGAGCTCATTTGCTTAATATGGTACCCCCTTTATGTCCAAATAAATGGCGTTGAAACATCAAATAAGAGCGCGATTACCACCCGAAACACACCCGAGGCACCCGGGACCCCGACCAATAGGGGTGTACAAAGAAAACCGATAAACCACACCAAACCGGTAATCTGAGTCAAACCGAAAAAAAATCCGATCATGGGTTGGTTTGACTTAGTTTGGTGTTGGAAAAAATAACCCGACCACAATTGGTTTGGTTTGGTTTTAACTAAAAAAAGTCAAACCGAAACCAAACCAACCCGATATTACATTTATTCAATTTTTACAAATATTTTATACATATAAATATTTATTTTTAATACAATTCATAAATATTTCTTAAACTTTTTCACAGTTTTATTTTTAAACATATTGTTTCAAGTTTGGAATTAACATTCTTGAATGGTCCAATAAATTTTATAGTTCATAAAGGTAGTAATTCAAATAAACTTCACATCAATACTAATGCTAACTAAGAAAATTCAATTCAACACTAGAAATGACAATAGTGTGGATATCTATTTTTTAGTTTTGCATTGTTTATATTGAAAATGCATAACTTAGTTTATCTTTTTCTTTAGTGCTTAGTTGTGTAACTAATATACTTATAGTTGTACTTATTTAAGCATGACTTATATAGTACTTTTAGATTATGTTAATATTTATTATGGCTTATTACTTAGTAATATTTTCTTTATGGATTTTAGTATTTTTGTTATTGAATATTTTAGTACAATGTTATGACGCATCTCATATTATTGTATTATTTTCTTAAAAAATACATTATATAGTTATATCCTTTTAGGATTAGAGAAGTATGTAGAGCACAAGTTATATATTTGTGCTATGAAGAATTATCGAGAAAAAAACCCGAAAACTTGAAAAATCCCGAAAAATCCGAGAAAACCCGATATTGAAAAACCCGATTTCGTTGGTTTGGTTTGGTTTATAGATTTAAAAATCCAACACTATTGGTTTGGTTTGGTAATTGAAAAATCCGAACCAACCCGGCCTATGTACACCCCTACCGACCAATCACATCAACCAGTCCCAAAATATATTACGAACTTGCTCGAGGCCTCAAATCACATCAAACAACGCTAAAATCATGAATCAATCTCCAATCCAAGCTTTATGAACTTTAGAACTTCCAACTTCTACTTTCGATGCTTAAACCTATCAAATCACATCCGATTGACCTCAAATTTTGCACACAAGTCATATTTAACATTACGGACCTACTCTAGCTTTCAGAATCAGATTCCGATCCTGATATCAAAAACTCCACTTCCGGTCAAACTTCTCAAAAACCTTCAAATTTTTATCTTTAGCCAAATGGCTCCAAAATGACCTACGAACCTCCGAATTCACTTCCGATCGCGCTTCCAACTCTAGAATCACCATACGGAGCTATTCCCAGTATCGGAATTCCAAACGGACATTGATAACACTAAAATGCACTTCAAACCAAACTTATGAAATTTCTTCTAAAATGCTAACTTCCACAATAGGCTCCAAAACACTCCCGGGTTATCCAAACCCGTTCCGGGCATACGCCCAAGTCGAAATTATCATACGAACCTGCTAGAACCTTCGGATCTCGATTCCGAGGTCGTTTACTCAGAATTCCAATCTTAGACATTTTCTCCAACTTAAGGCTTCTGAAATGAGAATTTTCATTTAAATTTAACTCTGATCTTCCTGAATTTCAATTCCGATCATACGCACAAGTTGATATACCTGAAATGAAGCTGCTCATGGCCTTGGACCACTGAACGACGCGCTAGAGCTCAAAACGACCAGTCGGGTCGTTACACATGGAATAGATGTTGTGTATGGAAACGCATGGCATGCTATTCAAAAAGGGATATCTTTATTAAGAGGAACAACTGAACAAAATTATGAGCAATTGCCATCATATTTGTATATGGTCGAAGAAAAACATCCAAGATCATATTTTAATATTCAGAGAGATGCAGAAAACATATAAATTTCTTATATTTGATTATAATATAGTGACCTGAATATATAAATATGGTGTAGTATTTTATACGGGAAATCTGTCTTCTGAGTGTGGTTTTTGCTTATGTTTTGTTGTTTATTGAATTTAGTAATAAATTTGTCCAGTATATTATACCGAAGTTTGTCATGTAGTTGAGTCTGTCATGTAGTTAAGTTTGTCTTCCAATATATTATATTGGATGATTATTATAATATAGTTGAGTTTTATTTGATTCCAGTATATTTTACGGGAAGTCTGCTGTGTGAAGCTTTTTCTCCAGTGTGTTATACTGGATGAGTTCCGTTTAACCTAGAACTTTGTTTTATTTGTTATTACTTTTTTGAGTGATTATTTGTCATCTTTTTTTATTACGCTCTTTGATTCAGTATATAATACTTGAGTTTGGTTTGATTTCAGTATATTTTAATGGATGTCTATCGTCTTTAAGCTTAATGTCCAGTATGTTAGTAGGGTTAATATTTCAAGTATTTTTTCCTTCAACTGCATTATATATTTCTCCATTTCTTGTTAAACTTGAAATCCAGAACAATGTGCTGGACTTCATATTTAAATTTGATGTAGTATATTATATGGGAAATCTGACTTCTCAAAGCTTATTTCCCAGTTTTTTATACTGTGTATTTTTTATTCTATTTTTCGTTTATAGAATTTAGTAAACTTTTGTCCACTATATTATACTAGAAGTCTATCCTCTAAATATTTGTCTTTCAATATGTTATACTAGATGATTATTGTAATATAGTTAAATTTTGTTTGATTCCAGTATATTTTATAGAAAGTCTGGCGTATGTAAGCCTGTTGTCCAGTTTAGTTTACTGGATTTGTTCTTTTTTATTATGTTTTTTTTATAGAGTTCATGTCACGACCCTAGTTCGCCCTCCGTAAACTATCGTAACGGCACCTAGTCTCTGCGACTAGGTAAGCCTAATAAATTGCGAAAAAAGAAACAACAGAATAAAACTAGCCAAAAACTGTGAAATAACATAATAAAATATTTAAGATGTCGCTCGGCATATGCAATACAAACTCTTTAACTGGAACTACATTTCCCAAAATCCGAAATCTCATGAAATCACAAGCTATGGAATAACTATAATGTTCTAACTCTAGAGTGTCTAAACAAAAGAAAAGTACAGAAGGGCTATAGCTAAAAGAGAGTAGATGGGGACTTCTTTGTCTGCGAACACGACAGATATACCTCAAAGTCTCTAGAGATCGCCTCGCCTCGCTAATAATATGGCTGAGTCGATGTACCTGGATCTGCACACGGGTAAACATGTGCAAGAAAGGGCATGAATACACCACAGCGGTACCCAGTAAGTGCCAAGCCTAACTTCAGTCGGGTAGTGATGAGAAAGGTAAGGGCCCTACAGGTTATAAAATATGAAGCAAGGTAAGACAGTGTATTGAGCAAAAGTATAGTCAGAACAGTACCAGAAAATGAGAAGAAATCATAGACAAATATACACTCAGTACACAGAAACATCTATAGGGGATCTCCCGGGATCCCATCCTGTAGTCCCAATGTAAACACTCGGGGATCTCTCAGTATCCTCAATAGGTGTGCTAGGGATCTCTTGGTATCCCGAGAATCTCTTGGTATCCTCAATATATGTACTCGAGATCTCTTGGTATCTTGAGGATCTCTTGGTCTCCTCAATATATATATACTGGGATCTTTTGGTATCCTCAATATATATGCTAGGGATCTCTTAGTATCCTCAATATATGTGATAGGGATCTCTTGGTATCTCGAGGATCTCTTGGTATCCTCGATATATGTGTTGGGGATCTCTTGGTATCCCACACTACAGTCAAAATCAATATATGCGCAGGGGATCTCCCGGAATTCTCATCCGTAGTCCCAAAATAAAAAAAACAACAATATCAAGGAAAGAATCCAAAATTTCATTCAAGAGCAAAACATTATGAAGTAACACGGTATAATGATAAGAATAACAACAATTACAACAGAGAAAATATCGTTGAACGAATACAGCTGAATACAGAGATAGCAACCGTGGATCTACTAGGATATCATCCTGTAGCCCCCCAAATGTAAATATCCAGCAACCAGGGATCTACCAGGATACTATCCTGTAGTCACCAAATGTAAATATCCAGTGGATATCCCAGGATACCGTCCCGTAGTCCAACTTATAGTGTGCGGGGATCTACCGAAACCCCAATCCGTAGACCCAAATGTAAATACCTTGTACTGGGGGAATCTACCGAGTGCAGTCCCGTAGTTCCAACATAAAAGTGAAAGGGGAGCTCCCAGAATATCACATCCATAGTCTCAAATAAACAAACAAGGGGGATCTACCGGGAACCGCCCATAGTCCCAATGTAAACACGCAACAACAACACAAGGATAATGAACTCAAACAAATTAATATCAAAATGGACAGGTATTCTAACCTAACATGGTGCACAGAGTTCACATAAACAATTTAAATAGATATGACAATTAATACATTTAAGCATGCTTCCCTAATCTACGCAGTAGGCTTAAAATACAAGTAATGTTCAAGAAGAAAGAAAGACAATTAATTTACTTAATGAAAAATGGGTTTCCAACAATTAACACATGTACGCACTCATCACCTCACGTACACGGCATTCATATAACAATAATACCAAATCCTAGGGGGAATGTCCTCCACACAAGGTTAGACAAGCCACTTACCTCGAACCAGCTCAATCAAATCTATACCACGTTCTTGTCATGAGTATCCGAATCCGAATGGCCCAAATCTATTCAAAGTAATTACATAATGTAAATAACACTTCAAGTAACTAATTTAACTACTAAATTCTAAGCTAATAAGCAAAATTAGGAAAAATTACCAAAATGCTCCTCAGGCCCACGTCTCGGAATCGGGTAAAATTTACAAATTCAAAATCATCATGCTCTCACGAGTTCAATCATATCAAATTACCAAAATCAGACCCCGAATGGTCCCTCAAATCACCACTCAAAACTCTCCAATTAACCAAGCCCTAACCACCAATTTACCACTGATTTTCCTTCAAATTTCATGCTTAAAATGATAAAAATCACAATAATAACGAGATTAGGAACCAAGGACCTCACCTCAATGAATCCCTGTGAAAATCTCCATTGAAATTGCTCTCAAAAGCTTCACCCCGAATGAAAATACTGAGAAAAATGGCCAAAAATCGCGAAGGAAGTCTTTTATACTTTCTGACCCAGGCTTTTTGCACCTGTGGTCTATTCCCTCTTCTGAGATATCGCTTCTGCGGTCAAAGGTAACACTTCTGCAGTTTTTTTCACTTAAGTTCCCTTTCCGCACCTGCGACCCAGACTCTGCATCTGCGGGCTCGCAAGTGCGGCTGACCTCCCGCATCTGCGTCTTCTCTCTTTTCTCTTATGGCCGCATATGTGGCTCCATATCTGCTTCTGTGAGTCCACACTTGCGGTCCCCTAGATGCAGATGCGGTTATGACAACAATAGAAAACTTCAGCTGCCAAACCCAACTTAAAATCTCTCGTGAACTACCCGAAATCACCCTGAGGCACCCAGGACCTCAACCAAAAGCACGAACAAGTCATATACTACCGTTTAAACTTGTACCATATCTTCAAACACCTAAAACAACATCGGAACACCAAATCATCATCGAATTCAAACCTAAGAATTAAGAAAACTTCCAAATTCCGCTTTCGATTAAAAAGTCTATCAAACCTCATCCGAATGACCTGAAATTTTGCAAGCACATCACATTGAATACTACGGAGCTACTCCAACTTACCAGAATTCCATTCCGACCCCGATATCAAAAATTTTACTATCGAACCAGAAACTTAAAAAATTCAACTTTCGGCATTTCAATCCTAAATAAGCTATGGACCTCCAAAGCACAATCCAAATACGCTCCTAAACCCGAAATCACCAACGGAGCTAACGGGACCAAAGGAATTTCATTCCAAGGCCATCTTTGCACTGCTCCGACTACGGTCCGAATTCCAAAACTTAAACTCTCGTTTAGGGACTAAGTATCACAAACTTTCCAAAACTCCAAATAAATCTTCCCGGAAACTCACAATAGCATAAACCAACACAGGAATGCAGTTAATGGGGGACCGGGGGATTAATTATTAAAATGATCGGTTGGGTCATTACATCCTCCCACACTTAAACATTCGTTCGTCTTCGAACGAGCATAGAGACATACCTAAAATGGTGAAAAGATGAGGGTAACGGCTGTGCATATCCTGCTCGGTCTCCCTAGTCGCCTCCTCGACCGACTGCTGTCACTAAACCTTCACTAATGAAATGTTCTTTGACCTTAGGTTTCGAACATGCTTGTCCAATATCTCCACTAGCTCCTCAACGTATGATAGGTCCTTGTCCAGCTGGACTGAACTGAACTCCAACAGGTGCGACGGATCACCGTGATACTTTCGGAGCATCGTAACATGAAATACCTGATGAACTCTTGCCAATCTGGGAGGTAAAGAAAGCTCATAAGCAACCTCCCCAACACGACTCAATATCTCAAAAGGAATAATAAACCTCAAACTCAACTTCCCTTTCTTTCCAAATCTCGTAACGCCCTTCATAGGCGAAACCCGAAGCAGGACTCACTCTCCCACCATGTAGGAAACGTCACGAACCTCCCGTTCCGCATAACTCTCCTGTCTGGACTAGGCTGTGCGAAGTCTATCCTGAATTACCTTGACTTTCTCCAAAGCATCCTGTACTAAGTCTGTGCCCAATAATCTAGCCTCACCCGGCTCGAACCAACCCATCGGAGATCTGCACTACCTACCATATAAAGCCTCATACGGTGCCATCTGAATGTTAGACTTATAATTGTTATTGTAGGCATATTACGCCAATGGCAAGAACTGATCCCCAAACTCTCCAAACTCAATCACACACGCACAGAGCATATCCTCAAGAATCTGAAAAGTGCGTTCGGACTGTCCGTCCGTCTAAGGGTGAAATGCTGTGATCAACTCCACTCGAGTGCCCAACTTATGTTGTACGGCCCTCCAGAACCGTGATATGAACTAAGTACCTCTATATGAAATAATAGAAACTTGAATACCATGCAGACAGAAAAAATCCAGGATATAAATCTCCGCCAACCGCTCCGAAGAATAGGTGGTACGCACAGGAATGAAGTGCGCGGACTTGGTCAGTCGATCCACAATCACCCAAATGGCATCAAACATCCTCGAAGTCTGTGGGAGCCCAACTACGAAGTCCATGGTGATCTACTTCCACTTCCACTCTAGAATCTCTATCTGCTGAAGAAATCACCCGACCTTTGGTGCTCATACTTTACCTGCTAACCATTAAGGCACCGAACTACAAACCCAACTATATATTTCTTTATCCGCTTCAACTAATAGTGCTTCCTCAAATCCTGATACATCTTCGCGGCACCCGGATGGATGGAGTATTGCGAACTATGGGCCTTCTCTAGAATCAAGTCCTGAAGCCCATCAACATTGGGTACACACCCAGCCCTGCATTCTTAATACCCCGTCATCACCAATGGTCTCATCTCTGGCATCGCCCTGCAGAACTCGGTCTTTGGGGGCACACAAATGAAGTCATCAAATTGACGCTCTCGGATATGATCAAACAAGGAAGACCGAGAAACCACACAAGCAAGGACCCGACCAGGCACTGAAAGATCCAATCTCACAAACTGACTATCTAAGATCTGAACATCCATCGCCATGGGCCTCTCTGTTGCTGGTGAATAAGTCAAACTCCCCAAACTCTCCCCCCGGTGACTCAAAGCATCGGCCACCATATTGGCCTTGCCCGGGTGATACAAAATAGTGATATCATAGTCCTTCAGCAGCTCTAACCACCTCCTCTAACACAAATTAAGGTCCTTCTGCTTGAACAGATGTTGCAAACTCTGGTAATCAGCATAAATCTCATATGGAACACCGTACAAATAATGACGCCAAATCTTCAAGGTGTGAACAATAGCAGCTAACTCGAGATCATAGACATTATATTTTTTCTCATGTACCTTCAACTATCTGGACGTATAGGCAATCGCCCTACTGTCCTGCATCAATACCTCTCCAAGCCCAATCCTCAATGCATCACGGTAGACAGTATAAGACTCCGAACCGGTAGGCAATATCAAAAATGGGGTTGTAGTAAAGTTGTCTTGAGCTTCTGAAAGCTCTCCTCGCACTCTTCCATCCACTAGAACGAAGCACCCTTCCGGTGATACACTGGGCCGATTGAAACCCTTATAAAGCAATTCCTGCAACTGCCTCTTCAACTTAGGAGAAGCCATACGGTGCGGAGGAATGGAAATGGGCGGAGCACCCGACAATAGATCAATGCCAAAATAAATATCTCTATTGGGCGGCATGCCCGAAAGGTCCATCAGAGAAATCTCGCACTACTGGGACTGAATCAACTATAGGGGTATCAATACTGACATCTCTCACATAAGCTAGGTATGCGTCATACCCCTTTTCAACCATACACTGAGCCTTAAGGAACGAAATAACTCTACTGGAAGTATGATCTAATGTACCCTTCCACTCTATTTGTGGTACACATGGCATAGACAGCGTCGCTGATTTTACGTGACAATCAAGAATAGCATAATGGGAGACAAACCAGTCCTTGCCCAAGATAACATCAAAATCTACCATGCTGAGCAACAATAAATCATCTCTGGTCACAAAACCACTAAGAGCAACCAAACATGACCGATAAATGCGGCCCATAACAAGAGAATCTCCCACAGGAATAGAAAAATAAACATGGGAACTCAAAGAATCCCGAGGTACACCCAAATGCGGAAAAAAAAGAAAACACATAAGAATAGGCAGAGACTTGATCAAATAAAGCTGATGCATCTCTATGACAAACCAAGACAATACCCGTGATGACAGAATCGGAGACGACAGCCTCAGTACGGGCAGGAAAGGCATAGTATCTGGCCTGGCCTCCCCCCTTTAGGATGACCTCTACCTCCCCAACCTCCACCTCTAGCAGGATGAGCAGGTGGGTTAGCAACTGTTGCCGTGATAATAGCCTAGAAACTTTGTGGAGCACGCTGTGGCTGAGAAGTCTGTGGAGGTGCACCCTCCTTAGTCTAGGGCAATACCTCACCACATCATGTATGTCACCACACTTAAAACAACCTCGCGTCTGACGTGTCAATGGGAACTATTCGGTACGGGTACTTTAAAACCCCTGAACACCTGAAACACTATGAAGCCAGAAATGCAAACTGAGCTGGCTGACCCACAAAACCTCTACCATGTTGTAATCTTCCTCTAAAATAATGGCCCGTGGATCTCTCCGGTCTAAGAGGTCTCCTCTCCCCCTATACTCTCTCTCCTGACCTGATCTGTCCTCTCCCTCCTGGACCCACCTATCCTCTACTCGGCGAGAGATCCTCACCACCCACTGAACTGGGACCACAGGCTGGGTCACCATGACACTTGGGACCTGGCCAATAGGAACTCAATGCTCTGGAGTGGGGACGACGGGAGTCTGGGAGTCTCGGTCCCTCCCCCGATCTATAAAGTAGTTGGTATATCCTGAATTAATCCTGCCTGAACCAATGTACCAAAAATGCTCAGGATCTATGTTAAGGTCTCCTAAAGTGCTGGAATAGTAGTAGCAGTAGGCGTATCAGGCGCCTGGGCTTCAGCTGGAACTACTGGTGGCTCCTTTTTAAAAGCCCGCGCGGGTGCTCTGGCTTCTCCACGTGCACGTCTACAGCCTCTACCCCAGACCCGACCTCTGATGGCTCTCATAGGGGGCGCGGGTGTCTGACACCTCCGGTAATATGTATCCTCACCATTAGTGACAGAATGGAAAACAGAGGTTTAGGATTGTGATATCAAAAATCTCGCACGACAAGGAAATCAAACGAAGTGCAACTTTCCAAAGGGTTATATAGCCTCTAGTAGATAAGTACAGACGTCTAGGTACCGATCCCCGAGACTCTAATAAACTGTATTGTGATTTATGATTCCTATGAACCTAGAGCTCTGATACCAACTTGTCATGATCCCAGTTTTTCCTCCGTGAACTATCGTGACGGCACCTAGTCTCTACGACTAGGTAAGCCTAACATAATGAAACATTTAAGATGTCGCTTGACATATGCAATACAAACTCTCTAACTAGAACTACATTTCCCAAAACCCAGAATCTCATCAAATTACAAGCTATGGAATAGCTATAGTGTTCTAACTCTAGAGTGTTTAAACAAAAGAAAATTACACAAGGGCTATAGATAAAAGAGAGTAGATAGGGACTTCTCGGTCTGCGAACACAACAGATATACCTCAAAGTCTCTAGAGATCGCCTCGCTAACAATATGACTGAGTCAATATACCTAGATCTACACACGGGTAAACATGTGCAAGAAAGGGCATGAGTACACCACAACGGTACCTAGTAAGTGCCAAGCCTAACCTCGGTCGGGTAGTGACGAGGAAGGTCAGGGCCCTACAGGTTATAAAATATAAAGCAGGTAAGACAGTGTAAGGTGCAACATTATACCAAAAATCGTATCAGGAAATGAGAAGAAATAGGAGACAAATATACACTGAGTACACAGAAATATCGATAGGGGGTCTCCCGGGATCCCGTCCTATAGTCCCAACGTAAATACTCGGGGATCTCTCAGTATCCTTAATAGGTGTTCTAGGGATCTCTTGGTATCCCGAGAATCTCTTGGTATCCTTAATATATGTACTGGGAATCTCTTGGTATCCTCAATATGTGTACTGGGGATCTCTTGGTATCCCGAGGATCTCTTGGTATCCTCAATATATGTGATGGGGATCTCTTATTATCCCGAGAATCTCTTGGTATCCTTAATATACGTGCTGGGGATCTCTTGGTATCCCGCACTACAGTCAAAATCAATATATGCGCAGAGGATCTCCCAAAATACTCATCCATAGTCCCAAAATAAAAAAACAACAAAATCAAGGAAAGTATCCACAATTTCAGTCAAGTGAGGAAGTGTATGAAGTAACATAGTATAATGATAATAACAACAACAATTACAACAGAGAAAATATCGCAGAAAGAATATAGGTCAACACAGAGATAGCAACCATGGATCTACCAGGATATCATCCTGTAGCCCCCAAATGTGAATATCCAGCAACCCGGGATCTACCAGGATACCGTCTTGTAGCCCCAAAATGTAAATATCCAGTGGATCTCCCGAGATACCGTCCCATAGTCCAACTTATAGTGGACGGGGATCTACCAAAATCCCGATTTGTAGTCCCAAATGTAAATATCCAGTACTGGAGGAATCTACCGGTTGCAGTCCCATAGTTCCAATATAAAAGTGCAGGGAGAGCTCCCAGAATATCACATCCGTAGTCCCAAATAAACAGACAAAGGGGATCTACCATGAACTGCTCGTAGTCCCAATGTAAACAAGCAACAACATAAGGATAATCAACTCAAACCACTTAATATCAAAATGGAAAGGTAATTTTAACCTAACATTTGCACAGAGTTCACATAAACAGTTTAAAAAAGAAAGGACACTTAATACATTTAAGCATGCTTCCCTAATCTATGCAGTAGGCTTAAAATACAAGTAATGTTCAAGAAGAAAGAAAGATAGTTAATTTTATTTAATGAAAAACGGGTTTCCAACAATTAGCACGTATACACATTTGTCACCTCACGTACACGGCATTCATGTAACAATAATAACAAATCCTATGGGGAATGTCCCCCACACAAGGTTAGACATGCCACTTACCTCGAACCAGCTTAATAAAATCTATACCACTTTCTTGCCACGAGTATCCGACTCCGAATGGCCCAAATCTATTCAAAGTAATTACATAATGTAAATAACACTTCAAGTAACTAATAAATTTTAAGCTAATAAGCGAAATTAGGATAAATGACCAAAACACCCCTCTGGCCCACATCTCGAAATCAGGTAAAATTTACTAATTCAGAGTCCCCATGCTCTCACGAGTTCAGTCATACCAAAGGTACCAAAATCAAACCTCGAATGGTCCATCAAATCACCACTCAAAATTCTCCAATTAACCAAGCACTAACCCCCAATTTACCACTGATTTACCTACAAATTTCATGCTTACAATGATAAAATCAATATAATAACGAGCTTAGGAACCAAGGACCTTACCACAATGAATCCTCTGAAAGTATCCCTTGAAATTGCTCTCCAAAGCTTCACCCCGAATGAAAATATTGAGAAAAATGGCTAAAAATCGCGAAGGTGGTCTTTTATATTTTCTGACCCAGGCTTTTCGCACCTGCGGTCTATTCCCGCTTCTACGCTACCGCTTCTGCGGTTTTTTCACTTAAGTCCCCTTGCCACACCTGCGATCCAGACTCAGCATCTGTGGGCTCGCAGGTGCGGTTCACCTCCCGCATATGCTTTTTCTCTCTCTTTGCCTATGGCCTCATGCGGCTCCATATCAACTTCTGCGAGTCTGCACCTGTGGTCCCCTAGCCGCAGGTGCGGTTATGAACGTAATAGAGCTACCAAGCCAACTCAAAATCTCCTGTTAACCACCCGAAATCACCCCGAGGCTCCCGATACCTAAACCAAAAGCACGAACAAGTCCTATACCACTGTTTAAATTAGTACAAAATATTAAAAACACCTCAAACTACATCGAAACACCAAACCATCATCAAATTCAAGCCTAAGAATTTCAAAAACTTCCAAATTTCGCTTTCGATCAAAAAGCCTATCAAACCTCATCTGAATGACCTAAAATTTTGCAAGCACGTCACATTCAACATTATGGAGCTACTTCCACTTACCGAAATTCTATTCCGACCCCGATATGAAAAATCTCACTATCGAACCGGAAACTTAAAAAATTCAACTTTCCGAACTGAGTACCTCTATCTGAAATAATAGAAACTGGAATACCATGCAGACGGACAATCTCCCAGATATAAATCTCCGCCAACCGCTCCAAAGAATGGGTGGTATGTACAAGAATGAAGTGTGCGGACTTGGTTAGTCGATCCACAATCACCCAAATGGCATCGAACTTTCTCGAAGTCTATGGGAGCCCAACTACAAAGACCATGGTGATCCACTCCCACTTGTACTCAGGAATCTCTATCTACTGAAGAAATCCACCCGGCCTCTGGTGCTCATACTTTACCTGCTGACCATTAAGGCACCGAACTACAAATCCAACTATATCTTTCTTCATCCGCTTCAACCAATAGTGCTACCTCAAATCCTAATGCTTCTTCGCGGCACTCAGATGGATGGAGTACCGCGAACTATGGGCCTTCTCTAGAATCAAGTCCCGAATTTCATCAACATTGGGTACACAAACCCGGCCTTGTATCCTTAATACCCTTCATCACCAATGGTCATATCTCTAGAATCACCCTGTAGAACCCCATCCCTGAGGGCACACAAATAAAGGTCATTAAACTGTCGCTCCCGAATATGATCGAACAGGGAAGATCAAGAAACCACATAAGCAAGGACCCGACTAGGATCCAAAAAATCCAATCTCACAAACTGACTGGCTAAGGTCTGAACATCTATCGCCATGGCCTCTCTGCTGCTGGTAAATAAGTCAAACTCCCCAAACACTCTGCCCGACGACTCAAAGTATCGGCCACCATATCGGCCTTGCCTGGGTGATATAAAATAGTGATATCATAGTCCTTCAGCAGCTCTAACCACCTCCTCTAATGAAAATTAAGTTCCATCTGCTTGAACAGATGCTGCAAACTCCGATGATTAGTATAAATATCATAAGGCACACCGTACAAATAATGACGCCAGATCTTCAAGGTATGAACAATAGCAGCTAACTCGAGATCATAGACATGATACTTCTTCTCATGTACCTTCAACTGTCTGGACGTGTAGGCAATCACCTTACTGTCCTACATCAATACCGCTTCAAGGCTAATCCTCGGGGCATCACAATAGACAGTATAAGACCCCAAACCAGTAGGCAATATCAAAACTAGGGCTATAGTCAAAGTTGTCTTGAGCTTCTGAAAGCTCTCCTCACACGCTTTCGTCCACTGGAATGGAGCACCCTTCTGGTGATACACTGGGCCAAATGAAACCCTTATAAAGCAATTCTTGCAACTGCTCCTTCAACTCAGATGGAGTCATACAGTACGAAGGAATAGAAACGGGAGGAGTACCCGGCAACAGATCAATGCCAAAATAAATATCTCTAGGCATGCCCGAAAGGTCAGCTAGAAACACATTAGAGAAATCCTGCACTACTGGGACTGAATCAATTGTAGGGGTATCAATACTAACATCTCTCACATAAGCTAGGTATGTGTCACACCCTTTCTCAACCATACGCTGAGACTTAAGGAACTAAATAACTCTACTAGAAGTATGATCGAAGGTAACCCTCCACTCTACTCGCGGTATACCTGGCATAGCCAGCGTCACGGTTTTCGCATGACAATCAAGAATAGCATAATGGGCGACAACTAGTCCATGCCCATGATAACATTAAAATCTACCATGCTAAGAAACAATAAATCATCTCTGGTCACATAACCACTAAGAATAACCAAACACGACTGATAAATGCGGTCCACGATAAGAGAATCTCCTACAGGAGTAGAAACATAAATGTGGGAACTCAAAGAATCCCCAGATACACACAAATGCAAAGAAAAATAACAAAACACATAAGAATAGGCGGAGCCTGTATCAAATAAAACTGATGCATCTCTATTACAAACCAAGACAATACCTGTGATGACATAATCGAAGGCGACAGCCTCAGTACAGGCAGGAAGGGCATAGTATCTGGCCTGGACTCCCCCTTTAGGATGACTTATACCTCCCCAACCTCCACCTCTAGCTGGCTGAGCAGGTGGGTTAGCAACTGGTGCTGTGATCATAGCTTGGAAACTCTCCGGAGCACGTTCTGACTGAGAAGTCTATGGAGGTGCACCCCTCCCTAGTCTAGAGCAATACATCACCACATCGTGTATGTTACCACACTTAAAACAACCTCGCACCTGACGTGAGAGTGGGAACTATTCGGTGCGGGTACTCTGAGACCCCTGAACACCTGAAACACTATTGAAGCCCGAAACGCAAACTGAGCTGGCTGACCCACAAAACCTCTACCATGCCGGACTTTTCCTCCAAAGTAAGGTCCAGTGGATCTCTCCGGTCTACGAGGTCTCCTTGCCCCCCTATACTCTCTCTCCTGACCTCGTCTATCCTCTCCCTCCTGGATCCACCTGTCCTCTACTCGATGAGATATCCTCACCACCTGCTAAACTGGGACCACATGTTATGTTGTTATGACACCTGGGACCTGACTAATCGGACCTCGATGCTCTGGAGTGAGAACGGCATGAGTTCGGGTCCCTTCCCTGATCAGTGAAGTAGTTGGTACAACCTGAATTAATCCCGCCTAAACCAATGTACCAAAAATGCTCAGGATATGTGACAAGGTCTCCTGAAGTGCTGGAGTAGTAGTAGTAGTAGTAGGTGCGTCAGGCACCTAGGCTCCAGCTGGAACTGCTGGTGGCTCCTTTATAGAAGCCCGTGCGGGTGCGCTAACTGCTCCGCGTGCGCGTCCATGGCCTTTACCCCGGCCTCGACCTCTGGTGGCTCCCGTAGGTGGCCTGGGTGTCTGGTCACCTCCGGTAGCACGTATGCTCACCATCAGTGAGATAATGGAAAATAGAGGTTTAGGATTGTGATATCAAAAATCTCACATGACAAGGAAATCAAATGAAGTGGAATTTTCCTAACGGTTACACTACAGACATCTCCGTACTGATCCGCGAGACTCTAATAAATCGGCTTGTGATTCATGAGTCCTATGAACCTAGAGCTCTGATACCAACTTGTCACGATCCCAGTTTACCCTCCGTAAACTATCGTGACGGCACCTAGTCTCTACAACTAGGTAAGCTTAACAAATTGCGGAAAAAGAAATAACAGAATAAAACTATCCAAAAGCTGCGAGATAACATAATGAAACATTTAAGATGCCGCTCGGCATATACAATACAAAATCTCCCACTGGAACTACATTTTTCAAAATCCAGAATCTCGTGAAATCATAAGCTATGGAATAACTACAATGTTCTAACTGTAGAGTGTCTAAACAAAAAAAAAGTACAAAAGGGCTATTAAAGAGAGTAAACAGGGACTTCTCGATCTGCGAACTCGACAGATATACCTCAAAATCTCTAGAGATCGCCTCACCTCACTAACAATATGGTTGAGTTAATGTACCTAGATCTGCACACGGGTAAACATGTGCAGGAAAGGGCATGAGTACACCACAGTGGTACCTAGTAAGTGTCAAGCCTAACCTCAGTTGGGTAGTGACGAGGAAGGTCAGGGCCCTACTGGTTATAAAATATAAAGGAAGGTAAGACAGTGTAAGGTGCAATAGTATAACAAAAATAGTATCAGAAAATGAGAAGAAATCAGAGACAAATATACTCTGAGTACACAGATCTAGGATACAAAATCTCCCACTGGAACTACATTTGCCAAAACGCAGAATCTCATGAAATCATAAGCTATGGAATAACTACAATGTTCTAACTCTAGAGTGTCTAAACAAAGAAAAGTACAAAAGGGCTATTAAAGAGAGTAGATAGGGACTTCTCGGTCTGCGAACTCGACAGATATACCTCAAAGTCTCTAGAGATCGCCTCACCTCGCTAACAATATGGCTGAGTTGATGTACCTAGATCTGCACACAGGTAAACATGTGCAGGAAAAGGCATGAGTTCACTACAGTGGTACCCAGTAAGTGCCAAGCCTAACCTCGGTTGGGTAGTGACCAAGAAGGTCAAGGCCCTACCGTTTATAAAATATAAAGGAAGGTAAGACAGTGTAAGGTGCAACAGTATAACAAAAATATATCAGAAAATGAGAAGAAATCAGAGACAAATATACACTGAGTACACAAAATTATTGATAGGGGATCTCCCGGGATCCCGTCCTGTAGTCCCAACGTAAATACTCGGGGATCTCTCGGTATTCTCAATAGGTGTGCTAGAGATGTCTTGGTATCCCGAGGATCTCTTGGTATCCTCAATATATGTACTGGGGATCTCTTGGTATCCTCAATATATGTATTGGGGATCTTTTGGTATCACGAGGATCTCTTGGTATCCTCAATATATGTGCTGGGGATCTCTTGGTATCCTCAATATATGTGCTGGGGATCTCTTGGTATCCCACACTACAGTCAAAATCAATATATGCGCAGGGGATCTCCAGAATACTCATCCGTAGTCCCAAAATAAAAGAACAACAAAATCATGGAAAGAATCCACAATTTCATTCAAGAGAGAAACAGTTTGAAGTAATACAGTATAATGATAAGAATAAAAACAATTACAACAGAGAAAATATCGCAGAAAGAATACAGCTCAACACAGAGATAACAACCAGGGATCTACCAGGATATCGTCCTGTAGCCCCCAAATTTGAATATCCAGCAACTGGGGATCTACCGTGATACCGTCCTGTAGCCCCAAATATAAATATCCAGTAGATCTCCCGAGATATCATCCCGTAGTCCAACTCATAGTGCACGAGCATCTACCGAAATCCCGATATGTAATCCCAAATAAAAATACCCAGTACTGGGGAATCTATCGGGTGCAATCCCATACTTCTAATATAAAAGTGCAGGGGGAGCTCCCGGAATATCACATCCTTAGTCCCAAATAAACATACAAGGGGGATCTACCGGGAACCGCTCGTAGTCCCAATGTAAACACGCAACAACAACACAAGGATAATCAACTCAAACCAATTAATATCAAAATGGAAAGGTAATTCTAACCTAATATGTTGCACCGAGCATACTTCAAATTTTAATAATTGTTTTATTTTTAATTCAATTAGTTACTCAATTAAATTCTCTTGAACCGTCTGAGGTTGTATTTTACCTTTAAAAAAAGAATTTCTATTAAGTTAATTTATTAAATCCCTTGTTAAAGGTAATAATTCATTTGATGTTGTATTTTAATTGAAAATAATATTTTTTTATTCAAATGATTTCAAAAAATAACTTTATCTTTTCTTGTTGAGTTCCTAATTTGGTGTAGAAGCTATACTCTACTTCATGTTATGTAAATGAGACTCCGTGATTATCTTAATTACATTGGTTATAGACCCTATGTACTGAGTAATATAAGAACGTTGTTGTGCAAAGGAAGATAGAAATATGTGGGCACAAGGTGTCAGGTGTACTAAATGCTTGGTAACTGAGGTATGATATGAGACATCGAGTTTGAGATGGTTGGAATTGTGCACCGGAAATGATATGATTTATTGAGCTGACATCGCCTTCCTTGTTTGAGTACATTTTTGCTTGTTTGTGTTCCGGCTATGTTGGTGTTAATTTATTTGTTTATCTTTCGTTTCTATCTGTATTTCCTTTTATTGTTTCTACTGATTCTAGCTTGTTCTTTCCCTACTATTGATATTACTTTGTCATCATTAGGTTGATAGTTTATTATCATATCCTGTTCAATTTATTTGACCAGTAGGTGTCTAGACTGTTCCTCGTCACTACCCCACCGAGGTTAGTCTTCATACTTACTAGGCACCGTCGTGGTGTGCTCATACTACACTTCTATATATTTTTGTGTATAGATCCAGGTATTTGATTGGTATTAGCTCTGCGGGTCGTTGCAGTAGAGGCTCAAGGTAAACCTGCTACAACGTTCGCAAGCCTCGGAGTCACCTTCATTTGTACTTGTTTCAATTCGTTCCTGTTGTTTCATAACAATGTTATTTTTATTTGGTATAACTAATTTTAGAAAGGTTGTGACTTGTACCACCGGTTTTGGGAATTGTAATTTGTTCAGAGTAATTTAATTTAAAGTTAGTAAATATCAATAGAATTTCAGTTAATGTTAGGCTTACCTAGTTTAGATACTAGGTGCCATGGGTCGTGACACTTTAGTAAAGAAATCATTGCAAAGTGTGTTATATTTTGGACATCCAATACTAGAGTAAGACAACATCCTAATTGGCCCCCGATCCTCATATTTTGAAAATTGACGGAAATCATTAAACACTTCCATTATCCATACATTAAACAAAAATGGGAATCCAAGCGCCATATAAGATGAGATCCTACCAATTGATTTCTTTTTCACTGACTCAGTTGTTAGAAGATGAGACAAATTATAAATAAGCTCATCAAAACAGAAAGTGTCCCATGGAAAAGAAGCACAAAGTTCTGTGTCGTCTATGATTTTCATAGAACGATCACTTATATTTCGACTATGATCTTTATCCAAAAGAACAGCTTCTAATAGATAAATCTCAGCAAGCTTCACTGCATCTTCATCGCAGACCTCGACATCAACACATACATCATCTGTTGCACCAGCACGGAGTCGAGAACATTTTTGCATAAATTTATACAAATTATCTACCTTCAAACCCTTTATCACATCAGAGAAATACCATTCCTTCAAACGGTTCACTTTATCATCAACGAAACTTTAATCAGATGCCTCAATCTTAAGCTCGGTAATAGTATGGAAATCATCTTCTATAAATGCTACGTCGTTCCCAAAAACTTCAAAAATCATTTTGCTTTTATCCTTATAAAAAACTTGAGAAAGCAACATACAATGAGTCAACTTCCCAGAGTGACCCACTTCATTCAACTCTAAAAACTTCCCAAATACATCGTTCTTTAATTGATCCATTTGAGTTCCGCAAAAAAGGACGAAAATTAACCATAATATACAGAGACTAGAAAAATATTTGAAAAACTTATAAAAACAAATTACACAACGATTACAATATTACAACATAAAACTAATAACAGAGTGACAAAATTATCAGAAATAAGACAAACTAATGACAGAGAAAAAATCGTAAAAGTTAAAATACCACAAATATTTAAACCCTAATGGTACGGAAGTCAAACTTAAACCTAATGAAACAACAATAATAGCGAAATGTCACGACCCAAACCGATGGGCCGCAACGGACACCCGGTACCTTACTTAATCGAGTACCAATGTAACGTATCTTTCTTATTAAACTATCATGAGTAAACGAGCCAGAAAACACGTCATAGGATAACAAGAATAAAACATAAGGGAATACTCAACATATGATGACCCAACATGATATACAAACTTATACATATGACATACGGGCCTATAAGGCCGACATGACCATTTGTAAACTCAAAACATAGGCTGACAAGGCCATACACCTGACATATATCTACAAGCCTCTAAGAGTAAATAAAATCATAAAGGTCGGGACAGAGACCGCTATACCAATCAATACATATCCAAAGCATACTGACCAAAGAAGCAACTCCGGAGCAAGTGGAGTTAGCAAACACTTTCGCTGAGCTGATAGCCTAATAGGAGGACTGTCAACCTATCTATTGGAACCTGCGAGCATGAAACGCAGCGTCCCCAGGTAAAAGGGACGTCAGTACGAATAAAGTACTGAGTATGTAAGGCAGGAAAGTATAAACAAGAACAGTATTGTAAAGAGTTATAGAGAAGATACAACCTGTAACATCTGAGTGCCTCTGGGGGTTACTGACATGAAATGCGTAATACATATATATACATAAACTTTTGAAAACATACGCCTCTGTGGGCATCATCATTATATCGTAACTGGCCTCAAAGAGGACTCGGTAAAAAAAACGTACCCGGCCATCATAAGGCTCGGTAGAATCGTACCCGACCACGTAGAGCTCGGTAAAACCCAACTGATCAGTGGTTGCACAATAGGTGTCGTACCCGGCCGACTATAGCGCGGCTCGGTAGAGTAAAATAGATACATATATATAATGCATGCTCGACTCATGGAATCAAGTTCTAAACCTTTTGGAGTGACTTAAGAACATTGTGGACATCCATAACCTCAATATGAACCTTAGTAGGATTCAAGGATCATACACACTTGCGTAGAATAATTTTATAAGTAAAGAACAATATGGATAACCTTAGTTACTAGGAGTAGATCCGTTTTGAAGTAGCGTATTCATTTCACTTTAGATCATACCAAAAGAAATAATTAAGTGCCTTTACATACCTGTTTTTGCGAAATTTACACTCGGATTTCTTGAAATCTTGGACGAATTTGTTCTGCTTCTAACATTTTGTGTATTGAAGACAGAAATAGAATAAAATCTTAATGGTTGAACTTTGAAACTTCAATTGAAATCTTGGCAAGATTTTGGACAAAAATTCCTTCTGTTTCCAATTTTGGAATAATTAAAACGTATCTTGTTTCCTTGAGTCTTTGAGAGGAAAACGTAGTTTTCCTTTGTAGTTCCTTGTGAATTTGAAAGGAAAAATGTTACTGTTCTTTGAAGTCTTGGATGGGAAAGCTTTTCCGTAAGCTTTGGACAGTGAAAGCTTTTCTTTACAAACTTATGGAATCAATAGATTCTTTATTTGTGTATAATAATCTTTGTGGCCACTAATTGTCCTAAAAATATGCCACATAGTATATACAAGTGAAGAGTCATCCTTGGGCTTAAGAGGTGCTGCCACGTTGAAATTTTTATAAGGCTTATCTAAAAAATTGTCCACTTATTAGTTAACTGGGTAATGTCCTGTTACCCGGTAATCAATCAATTACCCGCATAACTGAGAATTATTTTCACTTACTTAAAATATTACTCTCTTTACACATACTTTATACACCTTACTATTATGGTCATGTGGTACCTTGTATGGTACTAGTCCATAAATATTGGGTATTTTAGCTCGGGCCGTATTTTATCCCAAAATACCAAACTTCAACGAAATTCATTTTCTTCGACTTGCTTCCCCTCTCACTTTCACGAATTTATTAATTACTTGTGAAATAGCATAATCCTTATAATCCCCAAATAATCTTTTTCTTGGATTGATGTCAATTACCTTATGACAAATTCAACGTAAAATACTGCAGAGGATAACACCATCGTAACATATTACTGTAAAGCATAATATCATCGTAATATAATACTGCGGGACGTAATATTGGTGTAATATTGCGGGGCGTAACACGAAAATTCAAACACATTATTGTAAAAACAACACTCACCCAGATAATTTTGAAGAAAATTGGACCTAACCCAAACAAGATTCGAAAAAAAGTGCTCTCACGAAAGCGAAATTCGTACACGGTTGTAAAAACAAAGAGAAGCGCGATAAAAAGTAACTAAACAGTATGTTAAAAAGTTCAAGGGCAATTATGTCATTTACCAATATATTTTATGTTAAAATGGCTAGAAATCAATAACATTACCGATGGTGGCTATTTTCCGATAGCCAACCGTAAAAATGGCTACGCCATGCCATTTTCATATTTCCCGATTTATATCTATATCTATGAAAAGGAACAGGGACGTTTCCGGTGGCTGCTTGTGTATGAGAAAAATCTCAAGGAAGATACTTTACATGTGATAATGGAGTCTGTCAATGGGCGA
This sequence comes from Nicotiana glauca, assembly GCA_026770625.1. Taxonomy (NCBI): domain Eukaryota; kingdom Viridiplantae; phylum Streptophyta; class Magnoliopsida; order Solanales; family Solanaceae; genus Nicotiana; species Nicotiana glauca. The sequence goes on from MU668307.1 coordinate 92,970, forward strand.
TTAATGGTGGCGTTATTTGTTAGTAACGGAGGCATTTGAACACCGAACCTCTGAATGCTGCAACTCTACTTAGTAATCCATTTTGGTTGAATTACTGATGAATTCTATTTTGGTTTAGACTACATTCAGTTGCTGCTCTGCTGGTCCACTTTTACATCTTGTACTTAGTATTCCTTGCCTTCTAATACTAATGAATTTATCACCTTTTACCTGTAAGATTGGTACCATACAGTAGGGCATAGTGATCAACCCATATATTTGTGAACTTGCACTAAAATGACACATGGCAAAAAACTACTGTATTCTAAGTATTATCCAACCTTAACCAAAGCAACTTCAGTCTATCGTACTCCGCGAGTTGCTAATTTTCTCACAAATTCTACACTATCCAAAGCAACTTCAGTCTATCATACTATCATGCCTCTTGCAGAATGAAGCTTCAAGAAAGGCTTGTTGTACAAATTGGTTTCCTTATTTAGCAAATGGAATTAAGCAAAATAATGTTAAATGAAATAATAATGTCTAATCCATATCTTTTTATGTAAGGCCAAAAAATAAAAATTTACACACAGGTATACCGATCTTTTATATATATTACAGCGAGAAGTTCTACCCCTGAAAAGACTTGCTGCTACCTGCAGCCTTTCAATAGGTAGGAGGAAGGACTTGAAAAGCTGTTGTTGCTCGTGCAAAAATTTTCAGTTTCCTTTCCCTTTCCAGGCGATCCGCATTCACTGAAATCAAGAGTACGCCTCTCACTCTGCAAATGAACAGATAATAGGAAAGTTATAAATTTCAGTTACAATAACTCTCTTGACTAGGAATTTACAGATGAGCAGCTTCCTAATTTTTCATGCTTCAGGTCCACTTAGGCTAAGAAACTTTGAACATGTTATATTAAGAAAGACCAGGAAACTACAAGCAAGCTGTTACTTTAATCCGAATGCCTCATTTTCATTTTATACGGCGGTGTTTGACTAGGCACGAAGTTTAAGAAAGAAAGAAACTTGACACATACTGAAAGTACCCTTAGAGCTTGTAGTCTAAAACTTGCCATGACATGTTTAAAGTCAAATTTTTTTCAAATATAGAAATGTGTCATCCTTTTGGTACAATGAAAAAGGAAATAGCGTCATGTAAAGTGGAAAAAAGGGGATATATTATTATTTCTACTCGAATAACAGTATTTGCCTTCAACTTCATTTTTACGGAGTTTTTTTTAAATAAAAACTGATGAGGAAAGAGATGTTAAATTTACTATATCTGAAAACACATAATGAATTAGAATAGGATATTAAAAAGGTTTGTCGTTACTGCGCACAACAATGGGATTGGACATACCATAACATTTGCGGACAAAAGAGACTGATTTTCATCTGCTTTCTGGTTTTTGGAGTTCCTTCCCCGTAGGATCGACTTTGAAGTTTCACCTCCCAAGACCTCCTGGGCGTCTGCAAATGCCCCTGCAGTCTGCTCACTCAATTGCTTCATTAATCCAATAGCATCATAGCTTCTGTCACCTGGGCTCATAAACAGCGCAAGATCCTACAAAGTTTCAAAGTACTTAAGTGTGAGCATGGAATTTCAACATATTAAAAGAGCAAACATAAAGATATTAGTCACACAATAGAACATATAATGTAATTTACTAAATCCTGCTTACTTCAAAATTAAGTTCATTATCAAGTCTTGGGCTTGACAGAAAAGAGTTGATGAACCATGGAGATTTCCAAGCTGAAGGAGATTCAATACTCCTTTTATAAGGCGTTTCTCCAGATCTGATAAGAATAGGTCAATGGCAATTAAATTTGCAGTCCAAGAAATGCAACGTGCATAGGATGAAGAGAAAACAAAGGAGAAAGCATAGTGTAAAATGCTTCAACAGTCTTACATGCTTACAGTCTCAGCACCAACTCCATTTCCTGAAGTTTCAGCTGAGTTGTTCAAGGCTGTTTGTGCTGGAGCAGATTGCATTGATGTAGTGATGACAAAACTACTTCCGTCTTTCTTTCCACGTATACGAGGAGAGCAAATAACAGAAAAACATGAAGTCTCAAATGAAGATGAAACAGAACCTTGATTTGATGCAGCTTCGAGTCGTCTAGCATACTGATTTCCTAGAGCTTTACTGCTGAGATTTGTAGTTCTACCAGACTTGGCTCCAAAACGATCAGGAGAGAAGAACAGGTCACTGGCATTCAGTTCAACCAGAACTCCAGAAGGTTGTTTTATCTGAAACAAGCAGAGCATAAAAGCTATATCCAATTAAAGGATTCTCTTTCTAAAAATTTGATCGGGTCTTACGAACATATCCGAATAAACATACGGTTGTCATAACCATATTAAAACTGTTGATGAATTTAAGCATCAACCGAAAATTAGATTGACTATAAACAAGATGTTACAGTATCTTGCAACAAGACTATAAGACTACAGCACCAGCACGACAGTCAGGATGCTTGAACAGAAAGGAGGAATTTCTCAACATAGAGCTCCAGTTTTTTGGTTGTATAAATTTTTCATTAAATTATTTTCGGATATTTAAAATCGATTGGTAATGCTAAATACTGACACCACCACCATTCTCAGAAAACACAGAGTGGTACCAAAGGAAAAAAATATGACTCAACTCACCTTTGTGCCCTTCCTTGTTCCTTTCTCTTTATAGTGAACTTCAGCTCCATCTAACTGTCTCTCGCTGGAAAGTCCATTGCGTACCTTGTCCTCCTCCTTAATTCCATCTTCAGTTGGATTTATGTTTTCTTTATCTTCAGATGAAGCTTGAAGTTCCAACGTCTGAGCTGTAGTTAGAGAAGACTTTGTTGCTTTTTCATTTGCAGCCTCGTCAAACATAACATCTAGTCGAGAAAAATCCTTAGACAGATCAGAGAATGATTCTTGACGGAGATCACTTCCAAGCTTCTTTTCACATCTCTTTTCTGACAAAGGTGACACCAAATCACGGTGTCGCTTCTTTAATATGGAAGGTGTGCTGGTGAAAGTTTTGGCAGCACTTCTCAGGACGGCATCTGGACTTCCATCTCTAGATGGTGAATCCCAGAGCCTAAATGGAGTAAGACAGTTCACAGAAGTCATCATCAACTGGCGGATGCCGAGAGGGCTGTACTCTTGCTGTGCATCTGCACCAGATTGTATAAGATCACAACTGAAAAATGGAATGTCCAAGCTCGGAAAACGAGGAGGCTCATAGTATAAGGCTCCTCCATCCTTCTGCTCTTCCGGTACGCTCGAATTTTCGTTCATCAATTGACATGTTTGAATTGTATTTGAAGGAGTTGAGCGAAAATCATTGACAGAAACTAGCGGTAGAGAATCTTTAGTTTGATCCAGTTGCTCTTCCAGGAGAGGATCGTCCATTATGTTGTCACAAGGAGTACCAGATTCAAAGGGATATAGAAAACCATCAGAGTTACTTGTGTGGGACTCCTGTGCTGGGTTTCCCTGCGATAGATTATGAAACTGATTTGCGGCAGTACCAAACATGAGTGAGCTTTGCTCTGAAGAAAACTGTGAAGGAATAGAAAATGGTTGACCAGATGAAGTTCCCATAACATGTGAACAGAGAGGGTTGCAGCAATTCTCTATAGACATATTTCCACCTTCAGAAATCTGATAGTTCGATGATTGGCAAATCAAAGAATCTGCAGTTTCATCAGCACCGTTCATACCAGTTTCAGAGGGAATGTATTGTGGAATTCCTGCCTCAGGGTATACCATCCCGCAACCCTCCACAGAGGTAAACATCTCATTGGGCTTATCTAAACCCACAACCATTCTTCCGACATTAGTCATTTCATACTTCACTGCATTTTGCTGTGGAAAGGTAACCATTTCGTGATTCCCATTACCAGTTAAACACTGCATGAAGAGCCCCGAAGAATCCTGCATCAACTCCAGCGGAGAAATATTAGGTATGTCATCTGGATTAAACTGCCATTCTTTTCCCATGGATGCTGCCCAGTCATGTGAGAAGTTATGCTCCAGGAGCTTGGATTCGTCAAGTTCACTAGGCACTTCTGCCATTGAAAAGGTGATATCTTCAAAGGCTGGGGTATAGTATTCAGAGCATGGTGCTGAAATGGAGCTTGGGTCCTTCCTATAATTTGAATCCTCCAGCAACTTGCCCTCCTCTCTTGTATGTACAAATGTGTTGCCCATGTCGCTTGTAGACTGGGAACAGCCTGCAAGATTTGACCCTTGACTGCATTCTGAAGCGTCCTCCATTTCGGTTCCTTCTTTACGAACACTGTCATCTTCACTACTCTGTTGCAACTTCGTCGAAGAAGCAATTGATTGGTTCTGACGGTTGACATTAGGCAGAGCAGGGAACTGTGCAAGTAAACCTGATGCCAAATACGAGTCCAATTTCTTTTTGACAGAACTATTCCAGTGATTTTTTATTGCATTATCTGTCCTGAAAATTGCAGCAAAGTCTTTACATGTCATATAGAATAGTGTAGGAATGCTCAGTGATGACAACTTAAAAAGAAAATGGAACCAAAACAATCTCTTGTTCTATAAAAGAGAGTGGCCAACAGCTTGAAAGTACCTTCCAGGCAAATACTTCGTTAACTCTGCCCATTTATTCCCGTAAATTTGGTGCGCACGAATAAGAGTCAACTCCTCCTCCTGCGTCCAAGCTTCCTTGTTTATTCCAGGATTCAGATGATTGTGCCACCTGGAAAGATCACTCTTAAGAGTCATTATAGCAAATTCACTAATATAAGTGAAAAAAAATTAGAGCTTCATATTGGATATTAGATAATATAAAGAAAAATACAGAACAAAAAAGTTAATCAATGACTATACAACTCTCTTTAATTTAATAGAGATATTATTCATTAAAATTCAAATAATATTATTGAGAATAATAGGATAAAATTTAAATAAAAAACATTTCAAGAGTAATAAAATATAGTTATTCTATTATATTACAAAAAGAAAGTAGTAGACAAAAATATTAAACAAAATAATTTGAATTTCTATTAACAATGTAAAAATACTAAATACTGGATAAGTGTAATAAAAAAATATAGAACATAAAAGTTATTCAATGACTCTATAAGTCTCTTTAATTTAATATAGATTTTATTCATTAAAATTTAGACAATATTATTGAGAACATTAGAATAAAATTTAGAATTAAAAAAATATTTCAAGAGTATTAAAATATAGTTCTTCTATAATATTACAAAACGAAAGTAGTAGACAAAAATATTAAACAAAATAATTTGCTAATAAAAATTTCTATTAATAATGTAAAAATACTAAATATTGGATTAGTATAATAAAGAAAAATATAGAACAAAAAAGTTATTCAATGACTATACAAGTCTCTTTAATTTAATAGAGATTTTATTCATTAAAACTCAAACAATATTATTGAGAACATTAGAATAAAATTTTGTAATAAAAAAATATTTCAAGAGTAATAAAATATATATATCTTCTATTATATTAATAAAAAAAAAGTAATAGACAAAAATACTAAATAAAGTAATATGCTAATAAAAGTTTCTATTAGCAATTATATTAAATATTGGATAATATAATAAAGAAAATACATACAAAAAAGTTATTCAATGACTATATACGTCCCTTTAATTTAATAGAGATTTTGTGTTCATTAAAATTCAGATAATATTATTGACAACAACAGAATAAAATTTTAAAAAAAAAGAATTTCAAGATTAATACTATACATATCTTCTCTTATATTACAAAAAGAAAGCGAGTAGACAAAAATATTAAACAAAGTAATATGCTAATAAAAAATTCTATTAACAAAGTAAAAATACTAAACATTGGATAATAGAATAGAGAAAAATATAGTCTCGTTAATTTAATAGAGATTTTATTATTAGGTATCATATTGACAAATAAGTCTGCAATTGAATTTATTAAAGCAATACGATCTAATTTGTTCAAACAAGCCCGATCACAGTTTAATTTAATTAATATTTCCGCACATCGCGTGCGGGTACGACTATTAGTATTCTTCTATGGAAAGAACAAGATGCATCTTATCATGCCATTGACATACATATCTATAATTTTATGGAGACTTGTCAAATAAGTTGATGAATAGCATCTAGCAGTTAGTGAAAATGGTTTGGGTGGGAAAACAGCAATCAAGTTGGTTAAGTAAAACGTTCGTTGTGAAATGGCTGCATACGGGGGCATCTTAGGAGTTTCTCATTTAAACTGAATTAAACAAGTTAGGAAGAATTAGGAAGTTGAAATCCCACAAGCTGCCTCAGACAAACTCTCGTACTCACAGCAGAAATTTGGAGAAAATTGACACTAAACAAAGTGAAAAAGGAAGAGCAATACATACACCATTTAGGAAACAAAAGAACCAACTACTTGATTACCTTTCTCGACATTGTTTTCCAATACGTCCCGGCAAATGTTGAGCGATAGTGGACCACTTTTTGGGTCCATATTTCTTAACTAATTCAACTATTACTTCATCCTCCTGCAAGTAAGTCAAAAAGTTAAATAGTTGATAGCAATATAAAGGACATGGATGCCGAGTGTTCCAGAATAATCACATTTTATGCAAGCATATGAACTTACCTCTTTAGACCATGGACCTTTAACAAGTTCAGGATTAAGAACTTTCTGCCACCGGTGCAAGCATTGTACATCAGTCCGGTCTTTAAAACATTCCGCTGCATGGAGTAAATTTCTCAGATCAGTACATCATCTTCATGTCCTTAATGCTGAAGTAGCAGTAAGCTGATTTTATGTCAAATAGTTTCTGCTATAACGACTAGGTGTGTCATAAAACTTCAAATGCAGTTGGCAGTTGTAAGTTAACCAATTCAAACATAGCATATGTTATAAGTTATAACAGGGAGATACTCCAATCCAATGCCTCAAAAAATGAATACAGCAAAACATTTCTACAGAAAATGATAGTGAGAAAGGTTTATTTATTCGACAAATTGGGAAGACCAACTCATTTAACTAGAACATCTCTAACTCAGTCCAATCAATTTATTCATTAATTGAGCCAGGAGATATGTGACTACCAGCTGCTTCCTCTTGTCAAATATGGATACTATGATAGAAAATATGAGCAGAACAAGCAGGGAAAAGTGACCAATTGAACATTTGATGCAGAAGACAATCGCAGCGAATCTCTGAGCTATCAGGTTTAGAGTTGCTCCAAACCGACAAGGTTTACTTCAACTAAGTACTACTATTAAGACGCGCATAAAGAATGTGTAGTAGTGTCAAATGGAGAACAATCTGGAAGCATGAGTTTACTGTTGCTTTAAAACCTGTTATGAGAAAACTGGCATTGCGGAGAAACTTCATGGTAGAAAAGGCTGAAAAGAGGGGTATTTGTTTTGTACTGACCCGGGACCAAAGAGAAGAGAGATTTTTTCTTAATTTTATGCTGTGGGATAGAGAAGTAAAATAACCGTAAAACAAATTAAAAAGCAAACACTCTATTTCACTCTTGGATTATGAAAAGTTTTCTCTTTAAAAGCTTCCTTGAGTAGATTCCTGCGATGAATCCGAAAGAACTCCACAAATATAAACACACCATATCCTATTCCTGAAAAGAAAACAGCCTCCAAAGATGACCTCAAGGTCTTATTCTTGAGCTATGATCAACTTCCAACTCTTTCAACTCAAAGTACATGTTGATTTCTGTAGGTTTGACCAAAATGAGAAGGAACCAAAGTGAACCAAGAGGATGCTTTTGGCCAGCATTTCTCAGAGACTTGTACGTTAATTTACTTAGTCCATCTTGAAATGTCCCCTAATTGTGTCTTACACATCGAACAACAGCCCTAGTTTGGACCTTTATTCGTGAACTACGCTTGACTTTTTCTTTTATCGCAAAGTATATGTTGACACTAAGCATAAATGTAAATAAGGTCTTTCATCCTGAAATTATGGTTTAGCACATTATAGTAGGTCAAAACAAGGGGGAGCATTGGTGAGGACTGCAGACATCATTGAAAGGGCTTGAATGTAAGCTAATTAGAGAAACAGTTCTGCTCGTATGACCAAAACCTAGAAGAACTGGCAGTTTACCGAGGCTGATAAATAACTTTTATTTCCTGCGGCCGTAAAGTGACCACTCATTCAGAAAAACTCACGCTATTGTAAAAACAAAACATCAGCTTTCTGACTGTTTAACTCAAGTAATCCACTTAGAAATTCCATATTTTCGTTAATCCACCTGCAGAGGCAGTCCTGTTAAATTGGAAGAGAGATGGTGTTTGCCTGAAGCATCATATTTTAAAGGTGAAAGATCAGCAGTGTGCCCCATGAGGCCATGAATGTCAGGCACATTATGCTGTTAAACAACAGGATGATGCAAGTACTTTACCTATTTTTTTCCAGTTTTTGCCCTTAAAACGTTGGACAGCTTTGCGTAGGATCTCGTCCTGAAAGAGAAAAGGATTTGTGTTGTTAAGACTATATAAAACAAAAGGTTGAAATCTATACTGAAATTGGTCACACTACACCACATGTAAATATGTAGAAAACGAAAATCGAGACCTAGCGATTTCAGAAGGAACCTTAGAAGTCAAGAACTAATGCATATAAAACTTCAACTCATATGTCCAATCAATAGGCATCTACCACATAGGACACTTCAAGTGTTCTTTCTACATACTGACTTCTCAATCAAATTAAATCCTTACTATCATGTAGATTCAAATTGAGTACCGTTGAATGTATAGATCATGAGAAATTAGCAATAGGGAACCAGATATTTTTTGGGCGATAATTATACAAGTTAAGGAGGCTATTTGCCGCTGCTAGGTAGGAAAATGGACAAAAATAGCCAGGCCCATATGTTTCACTATGCCTGCCAGCATCCTTTGTGATATTTGGAATGAAAGAACAAGAGAAGTTTTGAGAGCTCAGCAGCTACAACGCACACACGCAAGCTTGTATGTCTATTTTTATGGACAAACTGAAAGATGTAGACAATGTAGATAATCCTTTTGAGTTCCTACATGCTATAGTAACTACACAGACTGTACAAACACTCTCCTTCTTTGTATCACACGCTGTACAAATCAGCATTTTCTTATCGCTATATCGATGAAGTTATGTTACTTATCAAAAACAGATATTCCTGGGCTTTATGTGGAAACAGTTCCCTGAAAGAGTTACCGTACAAATTCAGATTCTTTTATGAATTTGTTTTTGTATCACACGCTGTACAAATCAGCATTTTCTTATCGCTATATCGATGAAGTTATGTTACTTATCAAAAACAGATATTCCTGGGCTTTATGTGGAAACAGTTCCCTGAAAGAGTTACCGTACAAATTCAGATTCTTTTATGAATATAAAAGAAATACCATAAACCTATTTTGAAGTTTCAAAATATGTAGCAGCTAGCAGTCATCACTAATGCCCTCTTAGCATAATTTTCTACTACCCAAAAGCATGGACAGCTCAATCAACTATGCCACAATGCAAATGAGTTGGGATCAGTGATATGAATCCTATCTCTATGTATATATTCTTCCCTATGAGGATTCATCAAAATTTGATTATTGTAACTCCCCCCTCTTTTATTTGTACTAGGGACCTATGCCTCAGGCATGGACAAGAACTTTTAATTAGGTTCAACCATTTTTGACCATGTTCCATCCTAGGAACGTATTACCACCCTCTCCCAAAAGAGGAAAAGGAAATTTAGTAAGGAAAAAGAACAAAAAGGAAAAGCACATGCATTAAAAAAAGTAACTATCCATTGCTTACCAAAATGAAAGGAAATAAAAAAAAATAGCTTGAATGCAAGAAATTTCGACTTTTTTTCGATGGAGGAAGTGCCCACTTACTTCTTCAGTAGTCCACTGCCCCTTTGTCGAACGTCTCGTAGGACCACTAGTTCTCCTGTTAATATTAGCACCAGATGAGATGAGAGAGTAGTTCAATATTCGACACGCTATTCGAGTGAGATTTATTGAGGTATGTAATCTGTCTCAAAATCCACTAAAAGACTGAAGGGTCTGTGTAAAATAGCAGTTCGATAAAGAAAGTGCACAAAATCACATAATGGCACTCAAAATATATTGTATGAAAGAAGCAATGGTCCAGTGCTTTAAAAATTACCCATGCAAAGGCCGAACTCTTTGGAGACTACTGCTAGTGCCATCTGAAGGAGTGCTTATTCTATCACTTTCCATGGTTGTTTGACACAAAGGCAAATCTGCATAACCCACCACCCAAAAGTTGATAATTCTCTCCAGAATGTCTTCTCCAATTCATTATATGCCACCCTAAGATGTTGGATCTCCTACCTGCATAACAAAATGCATGGCTCATATTAGGGCAAAAACAACAACATCGTGATTGCTAAAAAGCATGAGATAACTATTAAAGAAATAATAACATTCAAAGAGGCCTCGACTGCCTCATTTATCATTATGCCACATCTGCTCTTTCATGAATCAGAAGTCCCAGTTTCGGCAATTAAGTATGTTTCATGCTAATTCTTATAGTTTTGGAAGTAAACTAGCTTTTAACTTTATGTTGCTCATATTGTGCAATGTTCTATTTGTATGTAGTTCTAAAGAATCCATTTCACATGAAGTTTATTTAATTGAGAAGCAAGAAATTCGAACAAACAGAAAGAAAATCCAGCATATGAATTCCTACTGAATCGACGAAAGGATAGAAAACGTCCACCCTTCTCACATACCATTCAAGTATTCTAAGCCATGTGGGGTCAATGAATGTTATACAATCAACTTATCCCTTTGGGTGTGATGATCAGAAAGAAGAGAATATAGCATACAATTTAATGTGAAATGACAAGTTTTAACAAACTAGGTTGTAAACATTGAACTGAATTTAAAACTTTTCTGTCAACTCATTAATCTTAATTCTTTTTGTCTTTCTTTGAGGCCTAAATTAATATTGAGATTTAATTCGTATCCCCTTTCAATTTTCTTCTCTTGATTAATAAATTTCAAAAATCACCTATGCGCAAATACTAAAACAAAGTAAAGCCGCGGCTCTCTAAATAACTATAGTCAGCTTCCTTCAAACTGAAAAAGTGAAAGCCAATATCTATAACATCTACATTATCATCAACGCCACAAATCATAAATTGAGGGTTCAGTAAGAATTAAACACACAAATTTAGGTAAAGAATATACACTAAGCAAAATCAACAGCAATCTCAAGAAAGATCAAGATTAAGAAATTACTAAAATGATCCAACAAAAAGAATCTGATCAAACTCTGGTTTCCTTATTAATCCAGGTGTAATTTTTAAAATAAAAATGAAATTAGGGTTCAAAGATACAACTTTTCACAAAATCAAGATTCAAACTTTATGATACCCAAATACCCAAGAAATCATTAATTAACAAATCAATCAAACCCCAAAAAATATAATTAAAGAAAACCAATTAACCATCAAAATTTTCAAGGAAAAAAGAAGATACTAGTAAAAAAGTCACTTACCGAACTCAGCTTCAAAAAATCCAATAAAACCAATGGAGTAATCAAAACAAAACACATTTGCAGATCCCAAATACAAAAAGGACAAAAATTCAGAGATAACTTGTAGGATCTGCAAATGCACTGTCTATTTAGAGAGAGAAAGAGAACTGGGTGTGTTGTTTTGTTTGAAGAAAATAATGAGAAAAACGGTCTCTTAGGAAATTCAAATGTTAAGGGAGGGCGGAGTATAGGGTTTTTAAGGTTTCAAAAACATATTTGGAATTGGTCAACGGTGGATGATTTGTATGTAAAGTAATCACAGCCGTGCGATTGGTTTTATTTTTGGTAAGTTTTCAAATTTTGTCAATGTTAACGGGCAAGTTTTTACCAGCTACCTGCTTTGCTATTTCCTCTCTTTTTTCACTTTTAAAAAGCAGGCAAGGCAACTCTTTTTTTCTTTTTCTTTTTCAAGGAGGCTAGATTTAATTAAAAAAATTAAAATACTTCCAAGAAATGCCAATTTATAAGACTCTCCCTCTCCCCCCCATTTTACATTGTGTTGTTTGACTGCCTATAAAGTTTTTTTTTTTGGGGTAAGTAAATTATTTAATTTCACAAACACTGTGCATAAATTAAATGAAGAAAAAAATTAGTGGTTACAAATCATAAAATATGAAGTTTAAAATTAAATTATATCTAACAAAAATGTATCATTTTTTAAAAATACATTTACGATGATCTCAAAGTTTTACTTCTCCAACATTTTAAAATTTAATGGTTTTCTAACTATTTTTTAATCACTAGAAGCCGTAGAATATACGGTGTGTGTATATGGTCATAAATTTATTAAAAGGAGAGGAAAAAACCCTCTCCTTAAACCAAGTGACAACCTAAAAAAATGTCACGTGGCATAATTAGTTATTTAGTTTATAATTAGTTATTGATTATTATTTTTGAATTTAAATATATATAAAAAACGAAAATAATAATTGGTTACTTTATTTGGATTAATAATAATTGGTTACTATAATAATTATTTTAATCCAAATAAAGTAACCAATTATTATTTTCATTTTTTTATATATATTTGAATTCAAAAATAATAACTAATAACTAATTATAAACTAAATAACTAATTATACCATGTAATATTTTTTTAGGTTGCCATTTGGCTTAAGGAGAGGGTTTTTTCCTCTCCTTTTAATAATATATAGATATAGATTTATTAATTCAAATAAAGTAACCAATTAATACATACATACATACATACATACATACATACATACATACATACATACATACATACATACATACATACATACATACATACAGATATCTTATAATTAAATAAAAAAATAAAAAATAAATATATATAAAAATAACTACCATTCAAATTGGGTTGGATTAGATTTTTAAATTATTTTAAAATAAAAGGCAGAAAAAATAGATATAAAAAATGAAAAAAGAATAAAAACTACCCAGTCAAATTGGGAAGTAGTTTCAAGTTGGAGTTTTAAAATAATTTTAAAATAAAAATTAAAATTAAAAGAATAATGAATTACTAATTCAAATTTGGGAGTAGTTACAAATTGGAGTTTTAAAAATTATTTTAAAATAAAAAAACGAAAATATAGAAATTAAAAATTTTCAGAGAAAATATTAAATAAATTAATATGCTAATAAATATTTATATTAAAAATATAATAATATTAAATATTAGATAATATAATAAAAAAAATACATAACAAAAAATTTATTCAATATAATATAAAAAATAAAAATATTTCCAAGAAATGCCAATTTATAAGATTCTCCCTCTCCCTCCCATTTTACATTGTGTTGTTTGACTGCCAATAAAGTTTTTTTTTTTTTTGGGTAAGTAAATTATTTAATTTCACAAACACTGTGCATAAATTTAATAAAGAAAAAAATTAGTGGTTACAAATCATAAAATATGAAGTTTAAAAGTAAATTATATCTAACAAAATTGTATCATTTTTTAAAAATACATTTACGATGATCTCAAAGTTTTACTTCTCCAACATTTTAAAATTTAATGGTTTTCTAACTATTTTTTAATCCATAGAAGCCGTAGAATACACGGTGTGTGTATATGGTCATAAATTTATTAAAATGAGAGGAAAAAGCCCTCTCCTTAAGCCAAGTGACAACCTAAAAAAATGCCACATGGCATAATTAGTTATTTAGTTTATAATTAGTTATTGGTTATTATTTTTGAATTTAAATATATATAAAAAATAAAAATAATAATTGGTTACTTTATTTGAATTAATAATTATATATATATATATATATATATATATATATATATATATATATATATATATATATATATGTATTAATTGGTTACTTTATTTGAATTAATAAATATAGATATCTTATAATTAAATATAAAAAAATAAAAAATAAATATATATAAAAATAACTACCTATTCAAATTGGGTGGGATTAGATTTTTAAATTATTTTAAAATAAAAGGCAGAAAAAATAGCTATAAAAAATAAAAAAGAAGAAAAACTACCCAGTCAAATTGGGAAGTAGTTTCAAGTTGGAGTTTTAAAATAATTTTAAAATAAAAAATAAAATAAAAAGAATAATAAATTATCAATTCAAATTTGGGAATAGTTACAAATTGGAGTCTTAAATATTATTTTAAAATAAAAAACGAAAATATAGAAATTAAAAAATTTCAGAGAAAATATTAAATAAATTAATATGCTAATAAATATTTCTATTAAAAATATAATAATATTAAATATTAGATGATATAATAAAAAAAATACATAACAAAAAATTTATTCAATGCGCTTCCTGCATAAGTCCCGACAATTTAATAGAGATTTTTTTATTAAAATTTAGATAATATTGTTAAGAACAACAACATAAAATTTAAAATAAAAAAATATTTTATCAGTAATAAATTATATATATTCTCATATATGACAAAAAGAAAGGGAATACTAAACATTGGCTAATATAATAAAGAAAAATATAGAACAAAAGTTATTGGTTATTATTTTTGAATTTAAATATATATAAAAAATGAATGATAAAATAAAATAAAACTAGTATATATATATATTATATATATATATATATATTAATTGGTTACTTTATTTGAATTAATAAATATAGATATCTTATAATTAAATATAATTAAAAAATAAAAAATAAATATATAAAATAATAACTACCCATTCAAATTGGTGGGATTAGTTTCAAGTTGGACTTTATATATTATCTTAAAATAAAAAGGCAAAAAAGAAAGAGAAGAAAAACTACCCATTCAAATCGGGATGTAGTTTCAAGTTAGAGTCTTAAAATAATTTTACAATAAAAAACAAAATTAAAAAAATAATAAATTACCAATTCAATTTTGGGATTAATTTCAAGTTGGAGTTTTAAAACTATTTTAAAATAAATAAAACGAAAATAAAGACATAAAAAAACTTTCAGAGAAAAATATTTAATAAAGTAATATGCTAATAAAACTTTCTATTAACAAAGCAATAATATTAAATGTTAGATGATATAATAAAGAAAAGTACATAACAAAAACGTTATTCAATACGCTCCTTGTATAATTCCCGTTAGTTTAACAGAGATTTTGTTTATTAAAATTTAGCTAATATTATTAAGAACAATAGAATAAAATTTAAAATAAAAAAATATTTCAACAGTAATAAATTACAAATCTTCTCATATATGACAAAAAGAAAGTGAATATTAAATATTGGTTAATACAACAACAACAAAAAACCTAGTTTGATCCCAACAGGTGGGGTCTGGGGAGGGTAGTTTGTACGTAGACCTTACCCCTACCTAATGGAGGTAGATAGGCTATTTCCAATTAAATATTGGTTAATATAATAAAAAAAAAATATAGAACAAAAAAGTTATTCACTAACTATATAAGTACATTATATTTAATAGAGATTTCATTATTGGATATATCGTATTGACAAGTAAGATGACAATTGAATTTTATTAAAGCAATACAATCTAATAGGATTAAACAAACCCGATCATAATTTAATTTAATTAATATTTTTTAATATTGACCGCATATCGCGCGGGTACGTCTACTAGTTATGATAAAGTGCTACAACTTTAAAGTGGATTAATTATATAATTTAAATTAAAAAAGCTAAGCAAACGAAAAGAATTTCTAGAAGATAATGCAGTGTGGTAGGAAATAGTCCCGCAGAATTGGATGGTTTAAATACGGAAAAGGTCCAAAAATATTCCTAAACTATGGTATATAGTTCACTTTTGTCCTCCGTTAGTAAACTAGTCCAAAAATATCCTCCCTGTTAGCACAAAGGGCCACTAATGTTCTTCAACCTAACCGCCCTCCACACAAGCCATTTAAATCCTACATGGCACCCACGTAGCTGTGACATGGCAGCCACATAACCGCCTTCTAAACTCGCTCTGAAACTCATTTCCAAACAAAGATCTACCGTAACCCCACATCCAAACCCCATTTCATAACAAAAAACCCAATTTCTTCCTAGACCCAATTTCCCTTCAAAATTTTTGCTCCAATTCCCATCATAACAATGAAGTCCTTTCTTCTGTTGCACTATATTATTCCTGATTTCCACTTATGATTTTGCACTCGATCTGTGTCCATCTATTGATTTTGAACATGAAGAATTTTTCTTGGTTATACATTTGTACACTCATCTGAGCAGAATTTTGACTTCTGCACACGTACACACAACATAAAAATGCTCCCTTTTGTATGTGTCTCATGCTACAACCCTCCTCTTTGAGCTGACAATATAACTTGACCAACAAATTATGAATCTTATGACATCGCATTAAGAAACTACAGAAGTACGCTTGAATCAATTTCAGTCTTCTATTTTTTCAATTGTACATTTTTCAACTAGCTTTAATATATGGATGGCTTACTCATTCACTGTAACTAAGTATTGCTGCTGAAATTACAGCAGAAATTTTGAAGGGAAATTGGGTCTAGGAAGAAAATGGGTTTTTGTTATGAATTAGGGTTTGGATGTGGGGTTACGACCAGATCTTTGTTTGGAAATGGGTTTCGGAGCAGGTTTAGAAGAATGTCCGCTTATGTGGCTACCATGTCACAGCTACGTGGATGCCATGTAGGATTAAAATAGCTTGTATAGAGGGTTGTTAGGTTGAAGGACATTAGTGGTCCATTATGCTAACAGAGAGAATATTTTTTTGCCCAGTTTACTAACGGAGGATAAAAGTGAGCTATATACCATAGTTTAAGGATATTTTGGACCTTTTCCAGGTTTAAATATAACTAACTTTAAAGAAAGACGAGGGATCGAGCTAATTACAGTCAAATTTTTCTGTAATAGCATCGTTTGCTTCGATATTTTTTGCGTTTATAGTGAATAATTGTTATACATCTATAAATATATTCGACGTATAAATGTTTTTTAGTCGTTCTAGGCAAAAAATATCCAAAAGATAATTATTGTAATTTTTGAGTAACATATAAAAGATAAAAAAGTTATTCATATTTAGAATATCAAAATATATGCATATTTTACTAATAAAATATTTAAAAAATCTAATATATTATTGAAATATCTATAACTAAACATACAAAGATTTAAAATCTAAAATACACATTCTAAAGCTACTAAGAAGTAAAATTCTTTCAAGATTGGTGGAAAATATTCGTATTTAGCTTGTTTCATAAATTTTAGTCTCTTACTAGCGATATAATGCTTGAATTAACAAAGATTTATGTCTAAACTTTCAGCAAAAATATATCCTCCCTTAAAGTAATGTAAGAGCTTAATGATTAATATTCATATCTTAAGCATCATGCAAGATGAAAAATTTATCTAATAGAAAAATTATATAAAGATCTTCAAATATTAGGCATTATGCACGATGAAACTTTTGTACAATTAAGTAAATTTATACCGTCGAATATTTTAATAAAATTATATGAGTTGTACAGAAAAATGATGTACTGTGCCAAACGATCGAACGAACCGTGTCTGTATAGGATAGTCGGGCCCCTGACAGCGAAACATGTATACTTATATCAAGTAATCGAAGAATACTTTTCACCAAAGCATTTCATGCATCAAAAGAAACTCCACATTTTCACAACAACGACCCCGCTGTCAAACGCGCCCGAAATACTTGGGGATTGGCGTCAATAATCCAACACCTGAACGGCCTCCGGGTTGGAACTCCAAACCCATAAGCCCTCAACGATGCAACATCAAAATCACAAAACGTCTCCAAAGTCAAAAAAATGTCCTGAACACTCGGGGACTGGCGTCAAAATCTCTAAAATCGCGCGGCCTCTGGGGAAACGCCGAAATCATTAGCCCTCAATGAGGCAACACCAAGTTTGCAAGCAATGGCTCCCGAGCCAAGGTACTCTTGATGACTCGGGGACTACCGCCAATCACCACTCATTAAAAACCCGAGGCCATAAGACCCTAAGCGGACAGGCTCGATCTCGTAAGACCTACTTAAGGCAACGACAATATTTGTAAGACCTTTAAGGCATATAAAATTTGTAAGACCTTACTAAAGGCATAAACCCGATCTCAAAGTTAATGCTATATATCGAAATTATAAGACCCCTAAAATGCATACCCTTGATATAGACGCTGAAACTACTCCACCGGGACTAAAAATGGCTCCGGCCAAACACCAAAGACTACGGTCACAAGGCTGCACCATCTAAACTATCGCGACTCGGGGACGCCCAACCGTCGCTACAAAATCACAAGTCTTCAATTACTTCGAATCTACTTCAAAAAGAACCTGTTAAATATGCTACCCTCGACATAGGCAAAAGAGCTTTGACCATGTCAACTCTAAATTATAGTCTTCGAGATACTCAGCCTCCGAGCCAAACCTCCCGAGATGCTCGATCATCGCCACATAACGACTCGTAATCATGGTTTTTATCGAACCGTCGAAGAGTCAGACAAAAATTATTTCAAAAAAATCCTTAACAAGGGAAAAATAAATCATATAAAAGGTCGCATCGACCCAACACGTAAGAGCCGTTATCACCAGCCCACATAAAAGGTCGCTTCGACCGAAGGCGTAAGAGCCATTGCCGCTAAACCACATAAAAGGTCGCATCGGCCCAAGGCATAAGGGCCATTGTAACCAGCCCATACAAATCAAAAAACTTGAGGGTCAAATGAGCTCGAGTCAAAATTCGATTCAAAGACCGAACCCAAAACAATTAACTAAAAATGCCTAAGAGCAAAAGCGTAAGAACCATTGTCACCAGCCCATATAAAAGGTCGCACTGACCAAGCGTGTAAAAGCCTACGAGCCAGCCTAATGAGCCTCATGGCCATATCATGAATCTAAGGATTCCTACCAACTCAAAGACCAGTTCATCTGGCTAAAATCAAGGCAAACAGAAACCCGGAAGATACAAAATCACGAGGTTTCCCCTTATACATACATGTAATAAAATACAAGCTCCATTTACAGCATACTTTGAAAGTACTATACATAGAAACAGAGAAAGAAATAAATGTCCCCCTTGGGGACTATGGACCGACGACCTCATCCTCGCCATCGGATAGAAGGAACTTGGCATCGTATTCTACCGCCTTGGCGTGCTTGTTCTCTTCCGAAAGATTGAAGCCCTGACATGAATTTCCTTGAGGGTTTCCCTCCGAGATTTTTAGTTCACATACTCTTTACCACTACTCGTACGATCAAGATTTCTCCTCAGCTCAGCTCTAGCATCGGCATCGCTCTTCAAATTGGCCGCCACTTTCTGGTCAACCCTGGTGCTGCTCATTATAGCCTCAGCCCGGACATTCACCACCTCGACCTTAGCCTTCGAAAGCTAATACTCGAGCTTTGTGATCATATTCGCTCGTACTAAATCATTCGCACGAGCATTCCGAACTTGCACCTCGAGGGCAGAAGCCCTAGCCAAAGCACCCTCTTTGGCCGCAACTCGGGCATCTACCTAAGCTAATAGCTTGTTAAACTCACATTTGGCCCGGCCAACTTCGCCCCAAAGTCGTTCCAGCTCCTCCATTTTGCTCTCCAACTGAAATATAGAAACGTTAATCTTTGAAAATAAAAGGAGGAACATGTATTAACACGAAATATAGGCTACTTGTCTTTCAAGACGGCTTTCGTAGTTCCGACTTCATTCCGTCTCACACCGCAGGGATACCAACTCACTCTCCTTTCTCGCACAAAGATGCCTAAGGGATTTTTCCCTATCCGAAGCTTTTCGCAACCTGGCCTTATAGCAAAATAGCTTGGACTTAAGCCTGTCAAAAGCGTACAAAGGAAAGTTCAATAAGAAAGGATGAATGCAAAACCGAGATAAGATTATAGCGGCTACCAAAGCTTACCATAAAGCCAAGTTGTTGAGCCTCACCAAAGGCCGAGCCAATGTCTGATGGCCTAGTATTCCCCCAAGCGCCTTTGGCAGGAAAAGAAGGAGACGTCGCATGCCCCTCGCTCTTCGAAGTACCCTCGGTAGGAACAGGAAATGATCTTTCTAAAATGGAGGCCTCCGAAGCCGAAAGATCGGCCGACTCGCCTCTTTTGAACCTCTGAAAAGGACTCTCCCCACTGCGAGCCTCCTCACATCTTGGAGACTCTTTCCATTTATTATCAACCCTCGACCCCGAGGTAAGCAGTTTCTCCTCCTCCCTAGGGGGCATGGTCTCATCTCGAAAAAATCTCTAACACCTGTGGCGACTAAGTCGGTGTGTTAAAAAGAAAAGTACCATTCTGGGAAAATAAAACACTAAGAGCCTACCATGATGCTTTGCATCCCATCTCCCTTTGGACAGGTCTCGCCACCTGCATTTATCATAGGTCGAACAAGCTGCCAGCTTGCGGGACCATCGGGCCAGATCAAGGACCTCGTTCGGCAGCCAAGGAGTCACTACAAATAATGAAAACTAGAAAAATATTGTTATGGAGCCCCCCTCCGCTACAGACAAAGCGATAAAAATACAGGTATGCCACTTACATGTGAAATTCCATTTCTCAGGAAAGGGCAGAAACTCTCTAGGGATGATATTGATAGTCCGTGCTCGAACGAATTAGCTCATCCACCCCCGATCCTCATCCTCTTCATCGTTAACAGCAGGGGACCGAGTGGATCAACGCTGCAGAGTAATCAAACCCCGATAACGCAGCAGCAGATACAACTTCACGAGATGACTGAGGGTGAATTCTAGCCCGTCCTTATCTGCAAAGTACCTTATTGTCGGCACTATCTTCTAAAGGGATGGATGAGCCTGCGCCAAGGTAATATGATATCTCTGATAGAATTAAAGCACGAACCAGTCGGGGGGACCCGATGTAAAAGAACGCGTATACACGCTCAAATACCCCTCAAAGTGTGTCATGATCCTCTCTCCAGGGTAAGGTACTTGCATTACCACTCTTTCTCCCCATCCGCAGTCTTTTTTGAACATTTTGAGGTGTTCCTCCATTACTGATGAGATGAACCTCGACGCATGCTCCCGATGTCCTTGAGCATTATGAGGTCTCTCCAACGTAAAGTCTCTCCTCAAAACAAAGCACCTCGAGTCTTGCTCACCAGGCACCGGCGGTGTACTACCGACCGGACGTGGAACATAGGCAGAACTCCTCTCTCCTTGATGGGCGGATCTCGATGTAGCAGTCATAGCTACGACAAAATAGGAAAAGGAGGGTAAAGATTTGGGCAAAGGTTTTGAGTTGAAACAACAGAAGAACTAGCACAAAAAACCAAGTTATGTGGAAGAAATAATTACTCGGAGTAGGAGAATCTCATTTGAGAAGTAAGGAAGTGAATATATAGGGGCAAAGTAGCGACTGCTCGCCTTCCCAGAAGGCCAACTAATTCAAGCCATGATAACGTCACTTTTTTTGGAAATATACTAGAAGGACCACCCCGGGGGTCCCTTTCTTGGGTGGCATAAATGTTGATATCCCGCAAAATTCGAAAGGTATTGAGACCTTGAGGTTTTCTGCTATCACAAACATCGGCCCCAAAGGAGCTATTGACCTAATTTCGCGATAGAACCCGATTTCGGGGGCCCCGGTTACTCCAAGTATGGACTCCAAAGAGTTAATGTTTAAATTCAAAGACTAACTCCGCAAGAACGATGAGATATAAAGAATGGCAAGACTTGAAGCAAAAAGAATCTCTTGCATTGCCAAAAATTATATTTACAAGGAGCATATTTGCAAGAGTCGTGTCCCAACGAGTACATATGTGAGCACGTGATTTTTGACCCAAGCAAATTATTCCAAAAATATATGCAAAAAATAATTTTTGTGTGGAAACTTGTTGATAATTGTGTGGAAATACCATGATTTGTTTTTATTTTTGGAAAATAACGCAAAGAAAATCAAAAACAAATACCATTTTTCGTATTAATTAGAAAATACCAAAAATAAAAATTAATTACTCTTTAATTTTAGAAAAAAAATCAGAAAATTAAAAGAAAAATATAAAAAATAATAAATACAGGAGAAATACAAAAATACAGAAAAGAAAATAAATAAAAATATATATAATACAAAAAATATCAAGAAAATACAATGTATAAATACAAAATGCAATATACAACAAGATTGGACCTTAAAAAATCGGGCAATACAATGGCCCAAATACACAATACACGGACATGGCCCAAAATTAAAGACCAGTC
>MU668307.1:117012-127283 GCA_026770625.1 Nicotiana glauca
GGATAAAAGAAAATACAATAGTTGAGCGACCGTGCTAGAACCACGGAATTCGGGAGTGCCTAACACCTTCTCTCGGATTAACAGAATTTCTTATCCGGATTTCTAGTTCGCAGACTGTAACAGAGTCGAACTTTCCTCGATTCGGGATTAACTCGGTGACTTGGGACACCATTATATTCTCAAGTGGCGACTCTGAAAACTTAAATAACTAATCCCGTTCCGACTGTCCTTAAATTGGAAAAAACTCCTTTATACCCTTCCGAGGGTGTAACCTGTAAAAAAGGAGGTGTGACAACATACACAAAAAAAGAGCAAAATCTACGCAGGGCTACTTTTTATTTCCACTACCATCTGAACCATCTCCAGAACCCTCATCTAAAGTGACTAAGAGCGCCAATTTCCCCTTCAACTCTCGGGTCTGCTCAATCTCAGCTGAGAGATCAACAACTTTGGCTCTGAATCCCTCTAAGGCTTCCCTCTTCGCCTTCACACTGGCATGAGCGACAGCCCGAGCCAATTTTAGCTCGGCCTCCATCAATATATTTTGGGCTATTTGATTCGCGGTGGTTGTATCCTTCAGATAAGTAATAACTTTTCCTTTGACCTCGGACTGGGCCACAGTTAGCACAACAATCTCCTTTCGAGCATTTTGGAGAAGACCATGGGTCAATGTCAATTCCGAGGTCACTGCCTCATTTCGCTCCCTTAGCCCGAGGATCTCCATATTCTTTTTCCCGATCTGTGAAGGGAAAGGTAAGCTGGTAAGTATCGAATTATGGTAACGAAGGGCGGATTTACGCGTGGAAAAATACCTGCTCGGTGAGATCAACTTTTTCTCATAGCACTCTCTCCAAAGCAACCCGAAGCTCACTTGACTCCTTCTCCTTTCGGTCAGAGAAAGCCTCCGATTCTTGCAGTCCCGAGGTAAGCCTATCGAGCTCCTTTTCACGACATGAAAGCTCCTCTCGGAGCCTGGAGAGGGCATGATGATACATCTCCTTAGACTACAGCGAAACAGAAGAGTTATAAAAATGAGGAATAATGCTTAAGACTAAGGAAATATACATAAATTTCTATCACCTGCCGGTGGAACCTCTCCGCTTCCTTGAAGGCGCCAGGAGCGTCGAGATCGATGTCCTCACGGACATCATCAATATCATCAAGAATGTTGCCAAGTACACCTCCCCCCTTGAGAGGACCCCCCACTTTAGCGGTATTCATATACTAAGCATCCCTTAGCCCACCTAATCAGAACTGAGAGCCCAAACTGAGGTCGTCCAGGGCATTGATGTCCCCAAGGGGCAACTCCTGCCCCCAAAAAGCACCGGGCCCAGACCCTTCAGGACTAGTAGCAATGGTCCGCCTAGTAGGAACTACACCACATCTGGTCACGGGATCCGAGACCACATTAACACCCTTCTCGAGGGTCTCCATCTCACGGGACCGACCTGAATCCGTTGTTCCCGATTCAACAGCCTCTGGTTGGGGCACCCGTAAGACTCTCGCGCTTGACCTTGTTCTCTATACCAACAGAACTTGCCCTCATCATCATCGTCTTCATCCCTAGTACCGAGACTTGCTCCGGAAGCTGGAGCCGAGGACCTAGTGGCGGTTCAAGGCCCGCATGACTTAGGATTTTTTGCCATGGGAGAATCAGCAGCCGCCCTATCCTTCCTTTTCTTGCCCTTAACGGGCTTTGAAACCTCCATCTCGCCATCAGGAGGTAGTTTTATCAGCATACCATTGTCAAGACCTGCATAAACATAGTGACTGAAATTTATCGGCACAAGGGATATAGGGGAGAAGCATAAGATTGAGATATACATGGCAAGAAGAACTTTACCATAATTTTTGGCCACCCACCGCATCTTAGCCAGGACGGGCCAAGACCGGATGAGATACGGGAATGATGTATCCAGCCACCTGATCCATCTTGACAGATCCTGAATTGCTTTGGGATACCAAGCGGTAGCTTCGGAAATCAAAAGGAGATCTGATATTCTAAACGTCAATACCACACAGGGGGGTGATTTGTGTGGTACCCAATTTTCGCTCTAGAAGAACCTGGTTCTTCTAGGTGTACTTACACTACACTTTTGCGGAATTAAAAGTACATAAAATAAAGAACACAGAGATTTTTACGTGGAAAACACCTGGCTCAAAAGGTAAAAAACCATGACCTACTACTCAGTAGGATTTTACCAAACTTCCACTAAAATCTCTGAGCCAAAACAGCATATACAAAACTCTTGTAAACCTAAGGATTAGACTATAAGCCCATTGTGGCACACAGCCTCAACTGTTGCGACAACTTCAAGTTAACTCTAACTTGAACACTCAAAGTACCTAATAAAATTGCTTCTATGAAAGCTGAAAGGTACAAGTTTAAATCACCTACTACAATTGAACTAGAATAAAAGAAAGACACAATGGAATTGGTTCTTCTATCTTGTCCAAGTAGCTTCAGGAATGCATACTTGAATCTCATATAAATTGCTTGTAAAATTGCCTCGCTCTTTTGCTCTCAATTTAGTTTTAACTTATGCGTTTGTGCAATACCTGTAAAAGAGAACAATCACTATCATTTAATGAGTTAGTAGTTAGAGTTTGATTAAGACTCAATTGCTGATCTTCCATCGAAGTTGAGTCCTTGAACAACACAAACTCCACCCTATCCTTTATCCGGATTGTGTTCTCTTCTTATAAGGAGACTTTCACTCCTTATCCAATATGCAAACTTTTCGATCAGTTCAAGATATATTTTTGCTTGATCACTGAGACTTATCTCCTTCATGCGTATATCACATGTATAGGTTGATAAATACTGTGCCTCACATGATGGACCTGGTCCATGACTGATTCATTTGTCATTCTTCAAAACTTCACCTGAACTTGGGCCAACAAGATCATTTTTCGAAAGGGAGGAAAGAAGATCACAAAACATGCCTGAGTAAAAAAAATACTTACGTTATGTGTTCCACTTCTCCGGAAATGGCATCCTCCCAGCCGGAGTGATGTCTGAGGTCCTCACTCAGACAAACCTGCTCATCCAACCTCGATCCTTGTCCTCATTGGTGCTCGAGAAAAATTATTTTTTGGGCCGGTGGTGAAGCTTAATCAAACCTCGATAAAATTAAG
Organism: Nicotiana glauca; assembly: GCA_026770625.1. Taxonomy (NCBI): domain Eukaryota; kingdom Viridiplantae; phylum Streptophyta; class Magnoliopsida; order Solanales; family Solanaceae; genus Nicotiana; species Nicotiana glauca. The sequence goes on from MU668307.1 coordinate 120,151, forward strand.
GGTTGTACAACCTAATCAAATGGTCGAGGGTAAAGGTCTTGCCTTCGACCCCATCGGAGAAATAGCGGAGCATCAAGACTATCCTCAAAAAACATGGATAGATTTGACCAAGCGTCACTTGGTATTTGTCGTATAAATCGAGAATAACTGGATCTATCTCCGAGGAAGAAGGTTTAGAAGATTTTACCGGACCCAAAGTGAATGGGTAAGTATATACAAAAAGGAAACCAGTTTTGTGATCCATTATACTCTTATTAGGGCGGGGAATCTCAACCAGCATTGCCTCCTCCCATCGACAGTCTCCCTTCACTTTCTCTATGTCGGTCACAATGTTATTACCGAGATACGTGTTTGCATCGGCCCAGTCAGATGAAGGTTTGTTGATGGTGAAATACTTCGTCATGTCGAGCCCGGTAGGAATACATTGTTACACGGTGGGTATCACTTTAGACTTTTCTTTGGATGATTGGGATGAAGAGGCAACCTCGCCTTTCTGAGGAACTAACTTGGAAGTTCTAGCCATGATAGAAGTGAAATTTTCTTGAGAAGGTAGACAAAGGATCAAGAATGGGGAAAGAAAGGATGCAAGAGGGACTAATTCTGGCCTTGGAAATTTGAATATGTTGAGAAAGTAAGAATAATCAAACAATTGGTGCATTTATAGGAGTCGTGTGGGCAGCGAAAAGGATGAACCAATAGCGGTTCGTGGGTTTCTCGATAGTCATTTCTAACGACGACCTTTGCATAGTTTTTTGAGAATTTAATGGTCTGATGGGCTAACGTCATGACGATGATACCCTCAGAATAGGGGTTCAAAATCGTTTCCTATCGCTTTGTTCTCAGAAACGCGTGGACTATCTGTATACGGGAGAAATCGATGATTCGATTTCATGAGCATCATGGCACCTCGAAGGCTCCCGATGATCGATCTCGAGGATTCTCGACAGTTCAACTTCAAGATAATACAAATAATGACCGACCCCGAGGCAGTGCAAGTTACTGGTCTCGGCGAACCAAGGTGGAGTTCCCAAGGCACGTGCGTATGGCAGGTCAAGTCTAGTGGGCTAACCCCAAAAGGCGAATCAAGGCATTAAATGATTGTACCCTATCTATATCTTCTTAATTAATGCTTTCCGTACCATGCTAGAATTCCCCTCAAATATAAAGGGGATCTTTGTCATTTTGTAACCTCATGTTGTTCCATACTAAATATAAAAGAACATTCTCTCTGCTCTCTAATACATTCTCTTGATATTATTGCTTCCATTTATTGTCTTCATTTATTGCTTATTATTGGCCATAAAGAGCCACCCTTAATTTTATCAGAACTGTTAATCGTACATTAATCGCCCTCGATAGCTCCTAGCCGAGTATGAGAATCAACCTAGAGACCCCCAAATTGACAAGCTCGAGGCCCCGATTGCCAACCTTTCGGTTTAGTTATTATCTTGTTCTCAAACTCTTATCTCCCTTCTAAGTCTTTCATAAAGCATTAACAGCTTAACAACTGCCATAAAAAGATCACATATTTTTAAAGTCCCATAATCAAATTTAATTATTATTACCATTTTCATGGTAAACAGGTTTATTGGCTCATAATACATTATTGTTTGTAATTGGGAATCTAAATTCTCCGCAACAGATGAAAAAATCACCTTCTCATCCATCTGGGCAAGGCTTCTTGAGCTGCCGACGGAATATTACGAACTCGATATCTTATGAAAAATAGGTACCCAGATTGGTACACTTTTAAAAATCGACAATTGCACAGCAATAACAGCTCGGGCCCTTATGCTAGACTCTGTGTTCTTGCACCCATTGGAAAACTACTTCCAAAAGAAATCTTAATATGCACACACTTTCAAAAAATTTACTATGAAACCTCAACCCCTATGTGTACAAACTGTGGCTGTATAGGCCATCTTGCAGATTCATGTACCTCCCAAATTCCATTACATTCAAATACTCCTAATACCACCTACAAAGCCTCCCCTTACACATCCACCATAACCAAACCTACCCCAACAATGGCACACAGTAACCTACCCACGTTGTTGACCAACATCCACAACACAACAATATTCCACCACCAATTCCTCCTACAATCCGACTACCATGGAAAAATTGATCAATAACACAACGCACTCAACAAATGATGCCCGTACCACCTCACAGTCTCCAAATAGTCCCACTTTACAAAGCCAAAAAACAGAGCACCAAAAAGCATTGCCCACCCCTCTTAAATTATCACAATCCAATCATTCTACACATACACCTACTTCACCACTATTCACAATGTTAGATAATATTAATTCATCAAAAATATGCACCTCCCAAACTGCCAATCAATTCCACTATAAAACCACTTTGAAATTCTTTTCGAAAGTGACCCATCACTTAAGCTTTCTCCGCAATCATCTATAAACCCTCCACTACTCTTTTCTACCAACTACCAAGCGTCCCCACAAATAATAAACTTCAAAATTTGATTAAAAAGGAAAAATATTACCAATAATAAGATTCCTCCTAATCCAAAAGATATTTCACTAATTTCTTCAACCACTATCACCTCTCCTGAAAAGAATCAAACACCAGACCCCCAGCCATCATCACTCTACACCCAACTTTCCCCAGAAATTCCGCAAAAACTAACAACACACAATTCTCTACAAATTCTACTACCACTATACTCCATAATTCACCACGTCAAAAAACAAATTGTGTACACAAGACACTTGCTATACCTACACCTACAACTATCATTGCACCATATGACGCCATGCCTCTTTCAAGCAGCCTCCCATCATCCCAATCCGCATAAACCAGAAAAATTATTTCCAAGGTGCATGAAATCAAAAAAAAATATTTGAACATTCTACACCCAATTCATCACAAATTCTATATAACACCATGCAGAAACATACTCTCTCAAACACTTTAATACATCTTACAACAAATCAGTCACCTCAATATGCCGAGATTTTCACCAGAATACCACGACAGGTCCCTCCGCTACTATCACCGCAACAGTCATCACCTCAATTACCACCACCACCACTACCCAATGGAAGAATATCAACACCAAGAACCAACTTACCCAACCCACCATACATTACAACATCTACCAGTACCCCCTATACACCCTCAGCTACTACCCGATGACCCAATTTCCATAGGCAACATACACCTACCCACATCTTTGCATGCTAGAACAACGTCTTGCAACACTAGTCCAACTTCCACAGCAACCAACTATACCCATGAATGTTCCAGAGAAAGTGGACCCAATAACACAACTCCTACAAGAGAGGACCCGCCTCAACGTTCAAAACTCCAACACCTTACAACAACTCAAAGTCCAGGAAATCACAACATTCAAATTGTCCAACCAACTGGCCAATCTTCAACATGACCCCACACTCACAACTCCATTACTAAAGACCATCTCACACCAACTAGCCAACTCCTTGAACTTATCAGTTCAAACTCCATCACCATATGATGACACACTACTACAAGACAACTTAGATGACCCCATGATTCAACTATGGCCATTATCCCCTATACACCACCAACAGACACCTCACTCCAAAACCCCGCAAACAAATACCCACGAGACAATAACGGAATTATACCAGTTGAGGATATTGATCATACCCAACTATGCCTTATAACAAGGACTAAGCGGTGGTTGTAAATATTATTCAGTTTACAAGTTCGGAATCAAATCCCACAGGGAATTAACCTACAAATGACAACTGCTAGTTTCGCAAGAATTCAAATAATCAACTTTCATAAATATTGAGTAATGAGTTGAGTGTTTACTAACTAAAAATAAGATAATTATAAAGCTGTAATTTTACTACTAGTAAAGCAAATATTGTATACAGGATTGGAAAGGTCTAGGGTTACGATTTTCCCTTTTATTGGAACCTCCCCACTACGTCTCCTATAAACTCGCCTAGATACTCTCCATTAATCGTGAGCACTTTAGGTGTTGTAATTCTCTTCCGAGCAAATCCAATAATTTACTAAACGTATTCTTCTGAACTATGCTAGCTGGCACTAATTTACCTCTCACTAAGATCGCACCAAGGTTTCATTATTCCTAATCTTACCTTTAAACCCTCCATATTGATCCCTGATATATGTTAGGAGCGATGTTGTTCAACAACTGCCTAAATATATACCTTTTTCAAGTAATACATGCTAAATAGGCATAGCCAATTGACGGCCCTTCAATCAACCACAATAATTACGTAGTTGAGAAAGTAGGGAAAATCCAACGGCAAACTTATATTAAACGCAACAAAAATTCATCTTCCAAGAGGTTCCATAAAATCCTAGAATAAAGAGTTTAGCTACTCATAATTGTTTTTGATAGAAACTAAGCGTCCACCAAACTGTATAGAGAACCAGGTTTTCTATCAGTTCCCACAGTAAGCAACCGACTATAAAACCAAACAATATAGAGAACCAGGTTCACAACCTGTTCCGATAGTAAATCGGCAGCAAATAAAGAACATGCGCACACTGTAGTAAGTAAATAACATAGATGAATTATACATGGAAAATTCCCAGCTCAATAGGATTAAAAACCACGACCTACCCTTGTAAGATTTCAACTTCACTATTGAGCAATCTTTAGATTACAACCAATTGTAATCTAGGAATTAACCTCTTAATCCCTCACTAACTTGTTACTACACTATTACAATCCACTTTGTAATAATTCTATTACAAAGACTTAATCACTCACTAACTTATAACAACACTATTACAAGCCACTTTGTAATAACTCTATTACAAAGACTTCACAACTCGACAAACTCTAGCCAAGACACAAACACAAGGATTTATGATTTACAAAGAGTTTCCTACACAATGATTCTAAGTAAGCTAAGTAGTAATTACAAGTAAGAACTTCAACAAAGATACAACACAACTAAGGACATATAATAACTCAATATGGGTAACTGGTCCGTTATTATGTTGTTCTTTGTTCTTGATGCCCTTGAGAACCACTTGCAAGATGGACACACACTTAAGAGAATGCTTGATAAGTTCTTGAATTGCAAGTGATTTGTTTTACCTTTGCTTGATGTTAATCTCTCATTTATGACATCACTTGGATGATGTAAGAATGGTAGGTAATAAGTATTCTCTAGAAAGTTGACTGCAGCACTGTTCCTGCACTGTAGCGTGTGCAGGCAGCAACTTTCCAACTGGAAAGTTGACTTCGTACACACTCCACAAGAACTGATAGGGACCTGGTCCCTCAGCTATTCCTTCCACTCTGAAGAGTTGAATCGTATTTCCACGCTGAAACCCAACCTAGAATCTGGTGATCTTAAGGTCTTGAGAATGTTTAAAGCGGTAGAGTTGACTATATGATGACCAGGGAAATTGATCCATATATGTTCCCTCTGCTAATCCCTTATCTGATTTCGCTGAGAATTGAACCAGACATCTGACTAGTTACTCTGTACGCAAGAGAACTAATTGTATCAGGTTCCTTATCTGGTTTTCTCATGAAGTTTATCAAATCATCAAAACAAAATATGCATAACTTATCAATTTCTCCCTTTTTGGTGATGACAAACTTAGAATTGATATTCCGCCTGAGAACCGGATCTCCATATTGTTCCCCCTGCGAATAAGCCAAATACCCCATGAGAACCAGACCAATGGAACTGATCACAACTAGTTCTTCAAGATTGTTTGGCAAATCATCAAAACACAAAATAACATAACTTATCATTTTTCACAACTACAATATCAGAATTCATTAGAATTAATAGGAAAAAAAGGAAGAAGAAAGATAAAAACTCATTTTCGAATCTTCCGTCTTGCTACTTGCTTGTTCTTGCCTTCAAAGATGTTGTGTCCCCCTTAAAAAGTCATTCTTTGATGTACTTATATCACTTAGGGTTGCTAAGGGGAGGAATTTTCCAATCCCACTTCGAGTGGGAAAAGTTGGAATCCGCGTATGCATTTACATGTCGCGCGCCCATGGATGCAGATTCAGCTTTTGAAATTCTTCCATTCGTGAAGTGATCGTGCCTTTGCTTCGCTTCGCAATTTCGTGCCTTCACTTTTCTCCTTTTTTGCGTCCATTTTCATGCTATGCACGAGAATAGACGAGCTCTCGATCCTTCAATTTTTCTCCTTTTTGAAATAATTTGATTTCTTCTGCTCCATTATCATTCAAGCTCACTTCTACAAATAAGAAATACCTTCAAATATCATGTAATCTCCCGCCACTCACACGACAAATAAGATAAAAATACACTCAAAATCATACATTTTTGGCCATTTATCTCCACCCCACACTTAGACTTTTGCTCGTATTCGAGCGAATAAAATTAAGGGCATAGGATAGAAATACATTTCAAAACATACTCAAGCATCACATCAATGATAATGGTTTATATCAATGCTTAGAACCTAGCATGAGCACTGTTCATACTTTTCCTCAAGCTTTACGTCATGCCAAGACTAATTAAAATAATTGTGTGACTCTCTCTAATACATAGCCTCAAAAGTTGACTCCAATACATCCCAAACTAAGACCCGCCTGTTGTTCCAACTCAAAAACCAAGGTTTTTACCAATCTTTTGTAAATCATGTGCCCTCACCAACAAACCAAAGGAGAAAGTAGTCCACACACTCAAACATAAGTTGAAGTATATTTTAAGGACTCTCTAATCGAAAGAATTCACTCACTCTCGCAAAAATAACTCATATGCCACCCAAGTTCGTACCATAGGCTTGCCCGTAATGTAAGACTTGACTAATTTAAGTTCGCATAGACTCTAATGAAGTAGTACTTCATAGGTTGTAATGTAAGCTAAGGGACGGTTAAGATATATTTGAAAAAATAGTGACGATCCCTCCTAAGCATTTTAATACACTGCAGTTCACATTCAAACACCTTCTCATCACGACCAAGTCAATATCATGCCACGAACCAATACACGATTAATCCATTCTTCTTTAAGCATATCATCACGTAGATGTTTACTAGCTCAGATCAATACATGGGGAGGTGTACTTCATGTGAGCACGTGATTTTTACCCCAAGTAAAGAATTCCAAAAATTAAAATAAATAAAAGGGAATTAATTAGAAAAA
>MU668311.1:7750-42902 GCA_026770625.1 Nicotiana glauca
TGGGAGGTGATATCACATACACTCACCATGCTAGAATCTGGAAGGAGGAGAGCAAAGTGAGCAGGTTTATCACTAACTATGTTTTCTGTTTTGCAGGCACATGTGGAGTGTTGTTGTTCTATTCTGTGATGGAGGTTCATTTGGTGGTGTTAATGATTAATTCCAATAGAATAAAATCACATCTAGACAATAGCACAACATCAATGAGATCCAAAAAGTCATCTGAAAGGTGGAAAATTTGCTCAAAATGCTAAAGAGAAATGGGCAGCATCAATCAACGCAAGTAGGAAGTAGGAGCATTCCAAATGGAGGAATAGGATTTTTATACAGAAGGAGTGCTTCAAGGGATCAAGAAATAGTAGAGAGGTCCATAATGTTTAATAGAAATGGGCATAAAACGAATTATGAAATCTGGAGTCAAGATAGAGAAAAGAAAATAAGAGGCAACATGAAGCTACCGGGGATGCAAGGAACTATGCTGCACAGATTTCTTTGCAGCAACAGATCTCTTGGTCATTTCATTATAGAGGGAGTAAAGGAGTGGACGAGAGTACAAAGGGATACAGGAAGCCAGGCGATGGGTGGTGGGAGCAAGGTGTTTTGAGGAGACAAGAGACAACAAGAAGGCAGCACAATCACAAGGTTAAGCAAAAGGAAGATTATAGAAGCAGAATGCAGCAAATAGAGAGATGTCGAGGGCTGCCATATTAGTGCAAGAAGGAGGCAATGAGGAGGTGGAAAACAAAGGGTTACAATAGCGGATATAAGGATAACAAAATAGGAGAATTAAGGGGAAGGAAAATAGAGGCAATTAATAAGGCAAGGTTACTTGACTGGGAGTTTGACATCCAATATAGTCGATATCATCAAATCCTTGAGGAGTTGATGGTATGGACAGCTTTTTACACTAACCTTGTTTTCTTTTTTGCAGGAAATATTTAAGTACTTGTGCCTTGCCTCCTATTACGACTTCAATGGGTGGTATTAGCACTATGTGCTCATTCCCTCGAGGAAGGAAAAGAGGCAGACATAAGCATGAGAGCTGGGAGCAGAATAATAGTGCAAAACTGGAGGCTCATCTTTATTATGGACACATTAATGAACATGTGGGTGCTAAAATCAGTGATGCAGGCTTTCATCTGTTGTGAGGCATCCATTCATGCAAGGGACTCAATGAAAAAATTCAAGATAATAAACATAATGCTGCAGGTGTATTCAGTATATATATATGAAGAAGAACGCAAATGCATACCGGATGCAGATGGATTAAAGGTGTCGAGGTGCTGGATTTGGCATAATTATTTGGGTAACTGGACTGTGAGGTGGAACAATTTGAAAATACAGATTCCACTTACAAAAATTCATAGGCTATGCCATGAAGAGAAATCAGTTGCAAACAAAATGAAAAAGCAAAAAAATGGAGTCTCAATAGAATGCTTTGGAGCAGGACTGGAAAATGTAGATTGCAAGGCAGATTTATGTGCTATTAACAGCTAATATAGGGCAAATTTTGGTTCACATATCAGCACAACTGGGTAAATGGATATAGCTTGAAGAAGCTCATATAAGGAAATCGCCAAGAATCACCAACACATCGAGCAAAAATGAAGGTAGAAAAGAGATGAGAGGGCAGATGTGTACAACAATATGGAAGAAAGAGGAGCATCGTATCAGTAGCAGATGTTACGAAGCAGCTATCAGGGCTATTTGGACACTAAGTAATGCAATACAACATCATGTAAAAGTGCATTTTCGCATCAGCACAATGGCAGAATCATATGGGCAGATACATAAAGATTATCAGGATAATCAACGGCTAGTTTTTAATTTTAATAGATATAGTAGATCAAATGTGATATCATGGTTGGGATCCTTGCTCAATATTGATAATAGGTGGTATGCAATCGTCATAGTTTATTTCGTTTATCATGTTATACCTCCATACAAATTGTTTGTTCTTTGATTTTTTATATATATAAAAACTAGCCTAGGCACTGCCTAGCGGATTGCCTTAAAAAACCCCTAATATATGCAAATTTGCTCCAGCCACAAACAATAAATGCTCCCATGCACGTAAATAGCGTAAACATAAAACCAGTTGAGATTTTACATGGTGAACCAATGGTGAGATGGAAGAAATCAGAGGTTAAGCAATCAATACTACAACAAGGATTACATCTTGCAGTTCTAGGCAAATTTTCTTATGGGAAACCAGTGATCCAAGAGTTGAGGAAAGCAATTCCAATCCAATGTGAGCTCAAAGGGTTGTGTTCAGTAGGTTTGATCGAAGATTCCCATGTTTTGATCAAGTTGTCATTGATGGAGGATTATATTCACCTATTATCGAAGCCTGCATTCTATTGGAAGGCACAAGGAGAATTTTAGCAGACGAGATGTACGAAGTGGAGTCCATGGTGGTCTCCTGATGTTGAGACTCCAATTGCAATAGCTTAGATATCGTTTCAAGATCTTCCTCCTAATTTATTTGGTAATGAGTTTGTGTTTTCATTGGCTCATGCAGTAGGTAGACCTTTACATGTTGTTCTTGCTACTCAAAATGGAATAAGACCAAGTTGTGCTAAAGTTAAGGTGGAGGTGCATCTTCTTGCAACAATGCCTCAAAGAATTAAGATTATTGAGGAGGCTGATGAGACTGGTCCTGAAGAATCTAAATTGATCAAGATAAGATATTATTACATGCCTAAGTATTGCAAGACATGTAAGAAACAAGGGAACACGGAGGAGGAATGTTGGGTAGTACATCCAGAACTTCATAGAAATTTTGATGGTGATCTCAAGGATCATGGCAAGGAGAGGGAGGTGCTGGTGAGTATAGATGTAGTTGGAACTGCAGCCAATAAGTCTAAGGTGTTATCAAGTGGAAAGGTAGTTGGGAAACCTACTACGAATAAAGCAAAGCAAGAATAGATGCAGGCAAAGTAAAACAAGTATCAAAGAGATAAAAGAGGACACATTATTGAAGAAAAAAACTGGAAAAGAGATGGACAAATCGAAAGGTAAGACCAAGATTGAAGAAGTTGCAACTATGAATAAGTTTAATTCACTAGAGGTGGAGGAGGTTCAACATCCTCCTTTACAAATCACGGAGGGCAAGGGTGAAGATCATAGCAATGGTAAGAAGATGGAACAATTTGAAAGGCAATCCAAGGAGGTACAAGAGAAGGCAAAGGAATTTAATGAAACAAAGCAAAATCCTATTCCTAATTATTCTGGGAATAGGACAACTGAGCAGGAATTAATACGAGTGAAGAAGGAAGCAGTTGAGAATGTTTTGGAAAAAGCTGGCAATCCTAGTTCAAGTGGGAGTCTATCATCTTCACCTAAAGGTAATCATGAATTGGTTGATTCTACTAGAATTAACAAGGAATCGACTATAGACTGGGTGCATATGAGATTTGGTACTAGTAAAGAGGAGTTGAGGCAGATGAATGTCACTACAAATCACTCTTGCCAAGATATTCCATCACAAACATATGGTGATTCCGGGCAACAAGAGGAATGTAATGAGGTTACCTCTGTTAAGGTTTCATGGGGAGAAGAGGTTGAAGCTATGGATGATCAAAAGGGAGTAACAAAGGTAATGGAAGGCAAAGAAGAGAAGGACAACACTCAATTGCAAAAAAACTGTTAAAATTGTTGAGGCTACAGTAAACCCTAGCAGTGCACAAACTAGGGTTGGCTGTAACTCAAGCCTTATAAACTCAAAATTGGGAATATCGATTGTAGGAGATGCAGCAACACTTAAGGGAGCTGGGGATCAAGGTCGATCAGCTCCAAGATCAAGGAGTAAAACGAAAACTAATGTAACAGTAAACCCTAGTAATACTAGGGAGATCTTGGCATTTGTAGATAGGGTTCCGGTGTATGCTTTGGAGAAGGGACTTGATGACAATGTTCCTAATGAATTAAGGAAAGATACAGTGTGTAAGGAGCAACAAACAGGTCATGGGAAGGTACTTGATGCCAATGGAATAGTAAATCCTGGTTATACTGCTACAGTAACTCCAGACCTAGGATCTGTGTATGCACTTCAATTCAAATTGAAGCAGGATAACTTGGAGACTACGGGGAAGAATTTAGAGTAGCATGGAGCAGCATTAATTCCTTATGAACCAGCTAAGCATTATATTGTTTCAAAGGAGGGAGGGGAGCTGGAAATACATCCAGTGGCATGTGCTTCAGGAACTGGATCACCAATGCAGATCCAAATTAAGATGCCATTAAGGTCTCCAAATCAGGTACTTCATGACATCATTACACACAAGGAGTTACTAGATGATATTCAGAACAATTTTATTAACCAACAATTGCAATATGAGGGAGAAGAAGATGATGAATCAACAGCTGAGAACACTAAGGTTGTATCCAGGGAAGGGGATTTATCTCCAAAATCAGCAGGTAAAATTGGAAGGAAAGGGAAGAAAAATCAATCTAAAGAGCCAGTGCAACTTACAAGAATACTGACTAGAAGGGCAGCCTCAGGAATTTCAAGATGATGATCAAAACTCTTATATGGAATATAAGCTTTGTCAAAACTCAGCAGGCCTTTCAAATAATTATAAATATGCAGAAGGAGCATGGTTTTTTCATTGTAGCACTTATGGAGCCTAAGAAGAAGAAAAAATACTTAGACAAGTACAGAAGAAGACTAGGTATAGATGCAGCAATTTCTAATATAAATTGGAAATTTGGCTATTCTTTGGTTCAGCGGTAGAATGGGATTTATTAATTGACACTGAACAACAAATGACCATCAGAGTGTATCATCAGGAGTTGGGGAAATACATTGTGATGACATTTGTCTATGCAAAGTGTTGTGCATTGGAAAGACTGGAATTGTGGGACAATTTATACTATTTAGCTAGTGACATGGAGCTGCCTTGGCTAGTGGGAGGGGATTTCAATGTGGTGATGGGAGAAGATGAGAAGATAGGTGTTCTTCCAATATATCCTCCTGAATATGAGGATTTTGCATTTTGTGTAAATTCCTGTGGATTGTTTGATCTTGGATATAAAGGCAGCCCATTCACATGGTGGAATGGGAGACCAAATGAAGAGTGTATATTCAAAAGGTTGGATAGAATTCTGGTAAACATGCAATTTCAAAATCTATTTCCTACTATTGAGGTGGAACATCTTATTAGGAGAGGATTAGATCATGCTCCATTGTTGATTAGCTGTGGAGCAGAAGCAATGATATTTGTGAAGCCATTCAAATTCTTGAACTTTTGGACAAAGCATGAAGCATTCCTAGAGGTGGTAAAGCAGAATTGGATTGCTGACTTTATTGGAGATCCATTCTTGATGTTTAAGTAAAAGTTGAAAAGGGTTAAATTTGCTTTATCCAAGTGGAGCAAATTAACCTATGGGGATATCTTCAAGCAACTGGCCATTAGAGAAGATGTGGTGATAATTAAGGAGATGCTATTTGAGGAGGATCCATCTTCTAAAAATAGAATAATCCTCCAACAAGCACAGGCAGAATTGAAGAAGTATTTGAACATTGAAGAACAATACTGGAAATAAAAGGCAGGAATAACTTGGTTTGAAGAAGGAGAAAAGTTTGAAGAAGGAGATAGAAACACAAGGTTCTTTCACAATTATGTAAATGGAAAGAGACAAAAATTAAAGTTGAAAAGGATCTTGAACAGTGATGGTGCATGGATAGAAAAGCAAGACAAGTTATCAGAGGCTACTGTAGAGTTTTTCCAGAAACAATTCACTAATGAAGGGGATGCCACTAGCTTTGAGTTGCTGAATAATGTTCCTACAATGGTGACAAGAGAACAAAATGTGGAACTATGTAGATTACCAACTGAGAAGGAGGTCAAGGATGCTGTGTTTGCATTGAGTAGTGAAAGTGCAAGTGGGCCAGATGGTTTTTCAGGATTGTTCTTTCAAGTATGCTGGGATATTGTGGGGCAGGATATTCATTTATTGTTAGTGTTGTTCTTTGAGGGTAGTCCATTGCCTAAATCAATAACACATACAAATCTGGTATTACTGCCAAAGAAACCTCAAGTTCAAACATTTTCTGACCTTAGACCTATTAGCTTGAGTAACTTTGTCAACAAAATCTTCTCAACAGTAGTTCATGATAGACTTGAAAAGATATTGCCCTCATTGATTTCATTGAACCAGTCTGGTTTTGTCAAGGGAAGGAGCACCTTTGAGAATATTTTGTTGACATAGGAGATTGTTACTGACATAAGAATGAGAGGAAAGCTAGCAAATGTTGTGATGAAACTAGATATGGCCAAGGCATATGATAGGGTGTCTTGGAAGTATTTGATGCATGTATTGAGGAAGATGGGGTTTGCAGAATGCTTTATAAATATGGTGTGGAATCTGATTTCTGACAATTGGTATTCAGTGATGGTGAATGGTCAGGCTTTAGGATTTTTTCATTCTACAAGAGTTGTGAAGCAGGGGGATCCTCTTTCCCCAGCATTGTTTATTCTGTCAGCAGAAGTGTTGTCAAGATCCTTGAAAAAATTGTTTGATGATAGGGAGTTTAGAGGATTTGGGATGCCAAAGTAGTCTGATCCTTTGAATCATCTAGCTTATGCAGATGATACTATTATTTTTGCATCGGCTGATCCTTACTCCCTTAAAAAGATAGTTGATGTCTTGGAATTGTATGAGAGAACATCTGGCCAGATGATTAATAATGCAAAGAGTTCCTATTATGTGCATTCAAAGATTGGTGCAGACTTGAAGAATGCAGTAGCCACTATAACTGGATTTTCTAAAGGTACCTTCCCTTTTACATACATTGGATGTCCAATTTTCTACACAAGGAGAAGGAAGAACTACTATAATGACTTGATTCAGAAGGTGAAAGCAAAGCTGCACTCATGGAAAGGGAAGCTTCTGTCATATGGAGGCAAAGCTACATTGATATCAAGTGTACTGCAAAGTATACCAACACACATATTATCAGTAATTGATCCACCAGATAATGTGATTGAGCACCTCCATTAAACATTTGCTAGATTTTTCTAGAGTAATAAGGAAGAAGGAAGAAGTAGGCACTGGACAAAGTGGCAGAACCTATGTCTCCCTAAGGAGTAAGGGGGAATAGGTTTTAGATCTTTATTTGATGTCTCTAAAGCATTATTTGCAAAACTGTGGTGGAGATTCAGGACCTCAAAATCTTTATGGTCCAATTTCATGTGGAATACGTATTGCAAGAAGGAATTACCAACTGTGGTTCAGTTCAGGGAGGGATCTCATGTGTGGAGTAAAATGATAGATGCTAAAGAAGAAGTAGAACATGAAATACTATGGGAGATGAATAGGGGATCTACTAACATTTGGCATGAAAATTGGACTTGACTGGGAGGATTATATCATGTAGTTCCTCCAGAGTTTCACATCAATGAGGACCTACAGGAGCTATCAGAATTGAGAGTTGAAGAGCTATGGAATGATGCACTTCTAGATCAAACTTTCCCATTGGAGATTGCATATTAGAGAAGAAGTGCAGTTTGCAGTTACTGATGAATTTTGGGACACTCCAAGGTGGATGCCTACACCTTCAGGTAAGTTTACTGTAAGTAGTGCATGGAAAATATTGAGACATAGAGAGCCAATTAATCCAGATTATGCTAAGCTATGGACAAAAGGATTTCCTTTCAAAATCTCATTCTTCTTTTGGAGAGTTTGGAAGGGAAAGGTTCCTACAGATGATATATGGAGGAGAGGGGGATACATGGTGGTGTCTAAGTGTTGGTGTTGCAAATCTCCTAAGGAAGATTCATTTCAACATTTGTTTCTAACAAGTGATACTGCAAAAAAGGTTTGGAGTACATTTAGTCAGGCTACAGGTTTGGTGATCAACACGGTGGAGGTTCATCAATTTATAAAGTAATGGTGGAATGAAAAATGTTGCCATAAGTAAAGCCTCTATTTCAGGCTGCTCCTGTAGTAATTTTTTGGGAAATATGGAAGAGAAGGAACACAATGAAATATGAAGGAGCAGCATCCTGTAGTAAGGTTATTCATGAGGTGAGCAAGACATTATATTATTTGGTAAAGGTGAGGTATCCTTGGCTTCCTGTGATTCCATTGTTGTGGATTGAGATGATCAGATTTTTTGAGAAATATAAACCTGTTATAGTCATAAAAGGGTTACATGGCAGCTTCCATATGAAGGTTGGTTTAAATGAAACACAGATGGTGCATCAAGGGGAAATCCAGGTCCTAGTTCGTATGGCTTCTGTGCGAGGGATCACAGAGGAGATTTGATAGTTGCCAGGACAAGGGAGATAGGTGACACAACATATATTGTAGCTGAAGCAAAGGCAATTCTACATGGACTGTCATATTGTGTGGAGAGGCAATAGCATCCTTTGATCATGGAGACTAACTCTTTTGTAATGAGGAAGATTATTGAAGATGAATGGGAGACACCATGGAGTATAGGGTCATAAGTGAGAAGGATTAAAGAGATCAAAATTTCATACAATATCATATTCCAACATGTGCTAAGGGAGGGAAACAAAGTAGCAAACTTTTTAGCTGCCCTTGTTTTTTCTTTTGCAGGTACTGTTAAATCTCAATCTTTTCAAGAATTACCTAATGAAGGAAAAGCATTGATCAATATGGATAAATCACAAATTCCTAACTTAAGATTTAGGATAGCTAAGAGGAAAGCTCCAGATTGATGGTTAAGTTATCAAATGCAATGCCAATACTGTGTTCATCATTATACTGGAGATTGTTAAATGACTACTCAGTGGTATCAGCATGTTTTCATGCTTAATCTTAGGGTGATTTGATAATTTGCAGAAATAGAAATTACACAGTAAAGACAAGAACAACTGGTCGATTCAAATGTGTAAGTCTTAGAATCAGGAACATCTTCAGGAACATCATTAGGAACATCTTCTTTTTACTCACACTGTTTTCAGTCTTAGGCATTCCAAAGGCAATTATTATATCTCAAAGAGTGCATATTTCAATACGCACAGTATGCAGGTGTTTATTCTTAGGTACATTGACACAACAAGGCTTGATATCACTGGTGTCATGTACACATAAGTTGGAAGCTGCAGCTCCTATACGGAATTCATCCTCAACATACTTCATCTTTATATGTCATCTGTATTGGTTTGGGATATATTGGATACTTTTATGTCATTTTTCAGTAGTATCAGTGTGTTCACACACTCATGCTGGAGATGACGGTGCAGTAGACAATGTATTTGTGCTATATATGTTGTAGGTGATAATGGCAAGACTAGGCATCAATTTGTATCCGTGGAAATATTCGTTTGCTTCAAATCAGTGGCTTTTTTGTTTGGACTTTGTTATTGCCTATATCCTTCATACCTTGGCACCAGGTGAGAGCTTGATTGGTGCTACATGGTATTTGAAATGTGCATTTGAGTTCATACATAGCTACAGAATATGGGAGCATGCAGTTGGATATCTTGTAATAGATAGCTTTATCTTTGTAGGTAGATTTCCTAGATTTTTATATCTTAAGACATGCCTAGTGGTATATTTGCTTAAAAAAAACCCTAATATATAGGATTGCAAAAAAAAAAACCTGATTTTGCTCTGCCTTCTCTCTACTCTCTCTCTCTAGGCGTCATCTTCTTCGTCTAGGGCAGCCATGGCTGATGCGCCCTCTACCTAGCCTTTGGCTGTAGGAGAGGCAATCCAAAACACACGAGAAACAATTTCTAATACAAAGGCAAATCAAACGTATGCTACCCCGGTAATTTCGAGCAAATATGCTACTCTCTCGTCCAAGTTAGAGCTTTCTCCTGCTACATTTGTGCATGGAGAACCAATGGCTATGGGAGATCACAACTCCATAGAAACAGCTCCAAACGTTAATCAAAAATAGTCCTACGCTGTACAAGTTCAAGGAAAAGAATCTGCTGCAGTTTTGTCAAAGATCGAGTTGAATCCAATTAATATCGTTCATGGAGAACCTACAGTAGAATTCATTGTTGAATAGGTTCCATTGAGGAGGGATTGCACCAAGCTGTAATACTCAAGTTTGCGTATGGAAAACCAGATTTGTAAGAATTGCGACAAGCGATACCTAAGCAGTTTGATATCAAGGGATATTGTAACGTGGGACAAATGGAATTCCGACATATATTGGTAAGATTCAATTTGTTTGATGATTTTGTTTGTTGCTTATCAAGAATAACAGGCTTTGTTAAGTCAAAAGGATATGAGTTCTTCTTTAGTACATTCCCATGGACAATAGGATTTAACCCTCGTGAAGAGACATCAAAAGCTGTGGTGTGGATATCGTTTCCTGATTTGCCAGCAAATTTTTTTGCAAAAAAATCGTTAATGTCCATCGCATCAGCTATGGGAAAGCCTCTTCCAGTGGATAAGGCAACTCAAGATCGAACACATCCAAGTACGGCACGGGTTAAAGTCTTGATCGATTTGAAGGACAAACATCCTCAAAGAGTTAAGATAAACATCATGGATATGAAATCTAGAAAAACTGTTGAATATCACCAGAAGATTGTTTTTGATAATATTCCAAAATATTGTACCCACTGTAAGCATGAAGGACATGCTGAAAAAATATGTCGTTGGAGGATCAAGGAAAGTAAGGATGATGCAGCTGTCGTGGATGCAACTGAAGGTTTAGATAATTTTGACAAGATGCAGGGTGATGTAAGGGTGTATCTTAATGCTAAAAGGGATATGCAACAGAGGGGTGAAGCAAGAAAAGAAAATTTAATTGATCAACAGAAGGTACAATCAACAGGTGATCAAATTGCTACTGTGAATAATTCCAGTGTGGAAATTTGTGCAGCTGATGGTAAGTTTGGAGACCTTAATACAAGGATTGACAAATGCACTCCTATAGATACCAGCATAGGTAAGGTTAATGCTAATGTGACTGCTACAAGAATTGAACAAAGAGGTATGGAAAGGGCAGCATCAGATGGAAAATTGAATGAAGAACCAGCAAAAAATAAGCGGGTCAGTCGAGCCTCAAATGGTAGTGATGAAAGAGATAATGCAATGATAGATAAAGGCCCTCCTAATTCCTCATGTGATGCCCCTGCTAGTCAGGCATTAGCAAGGCTTTTTAATGCAGTAAATCCTGTAGTAACAGTTTATGATAAGCTGGCCAGTACTACAGCGTTTGTGTCAAATCTTGATTAAGGTGGAGAGCTTGTAAAATCTATGGAGAAGGCAAGTCATGCTAGTGTTTCAAAGGGCGTGAAAGATACTAGGATATTGAAGTATATCCCTGCAGCTACAATATTTTTAGGGATGCTTTCAAATACTACTGGTACATTGAAGTATACTACTGAGGGGGATGCTACTGCAATAAAACTTGATATGGCTCAGCAACAGGCTAATTTAGCTGCGTTGGCAAATTCTTCTACTGTTGAGATGAGGGCTGCACAAGTCGTGAATCTAAAGGTTTCTACTGAGGGGGATGCAACTGGTGGGATTTTTTTGGATGGAAAAATTGCTGCAGATGGTGAGGCAGTGGTAATAAACCGTCAAGAACATATAACTGGTCAGCCTCCTGTTGATGCACAAACTGATGGTTTAATCACTATAAATAGGGGGCAAGATGTTGTTGCTGTATCTAATGTTAAGGAGGTGTTACAAGAAGATTTTAAGGGTGACAATAGTGGTGAGGATAATGAAGAAGGTTGGAAGTCAGTAACTCGCAAAAATAAAGTCTCATCCGGAATGAGATCTCTAGATCGTATTATTGGTGACAACAACATCAGTAGCGTTAATGCTTATGATATTTTGATGGTTGATGATCAGATAACAAATGCCAATATTGACAAGGATTCAAAAAACAAGAAAGGGCAGCTTATGGTAGTTGACAACACTATTGCACCTGACAATGGATCTTCAGGAAATTTGTTACACCAAGCACACATATACTATGTTCCTACGTTGCATTTTTGACTCCTCAAGTGGAGAAAATCATCAAAGATACTCAGGTTGCCATGATGTTGAATGATAATCCCATAATCAAGCAACCAGGTGTCACTTTAAATACATCAGTCCAAGAAATACCTTCCCAAAGTGAGGAGTCTTGTGCTGAGCATGCGGAGGATTCTGGACAGCAGCTAATGCCCACAGGCAACAATCAACAACCAAAGATAGCTAAGATCTCAATTTCTCAAGTATCCACAAATGAGGTAAGGGGTTCAAAGGAGCAACAAGGTGTGACAAGTGCAATTGTTGTTAAAAGCATGACCTGGGCTGATCACGTTAAATAGCAGGAAGACAAAAATGATCCTGCTTTTGCACAATCCAAGCAGCAGCAAATTGTAGCATGCTCAACTGGATCAAAAACGACTTTAAAAATGTGCATAACATCAAAAGCATACTCAACTGGATCAAAAACGACTTCACAAAAGGTAAAAACAAAGAAATATGAGACAGGTAGTGCAAAGAGAGTAAAGAAGCAGGAACCATTACAGATGATTCTACAAGAAGAAGAAAATCAAAAACTAGAGCTCAATATACGTCTTGATATAGAAAAAGATGAATTGGCAGCCACAAGTGGAGATTTCTCTCCTAAGCGTAGTAAAATGAAGGAGGCTAATCAAGGAGTAACACTCAGACAACTTCCAATGAGAGCTGCAAAGCAAAAATGGGTTGCCCCTGCCACATCTACGATGTCCAATAGATCGGAGAAGAAATGAAGATATTTGAATATTACTTGAAGACGGGTAAAGAGGATTCTAAGGAAGTTCAAATTGAAGAATTCATAAGTTTGATAAATGAGGGGCAAGACTATAATTTCTACATGGTTTTATCTTATCATTTTCAAAGCATTATCATTTGTAGTAGCGTCGTAAAGTGTGTTATAAACTCTATGGCGATCATAGAATATTTAGTTCTTTCAAGTTCCTATTTTTACATGCTTGCTAGTAGATGAGGCTTTTTCTTTGCTTCAGTAGGAGTAGTAAGGTAAGGTGCATGCCCCCTTACATGTACTCTTCTTATGTGGTTCGTTTTTCGTTTATCATTAATAAAACTAGCCCTAGGCACATATATAAACTGATTTTCTAGAGAGAGAGGCTCTGGCAATTTCCTAATTTTAGAGAGAGAAAGCTTGCGTTTCTTGCTGCCATGGACTCGCCGGCCTGCGGCCAGCCACCAACGATGGCTGGACTGCCTCCCCAACCTTCGCCCAATATTCCCCAGCCATGCACGACGTCAAACATTGGTTTAGAGTCCATGAATTATGCTGCTGCATTAAAACCTAATGCGATCAACAATGCAGTGCAAAAATCTACGTCCAGCATTGAACCAATTCCTCTTAGACGTGCAACTTTCTTGCCAGGACAACCATAAGTGAAGTTTACATAATCAGAAGTTGAGCGCATGAACTTGATCGAGGGGCAGTAGTATGCTGTTGTTTATAAATTTTCCTATGGTTGGCCAGATGTTCAAGAAATTCGCAGGATAGTGCCAATGCAATATGGAATCAAAGGAGAATGTAACATTGGTATTCTTCGAGATATGCATATATTAATACAACTTACATTATGGCAGGATTATATAGAATTTTCGTCCAAAGGTGTATATTATGTGATGGATAAGTTTGGACAAGAATATCAATTGAGGACGTTGATATATGATTCAAGGTTCAGAGCTGGAGAAGAAACTTCGAAGGTAATGGCATGGATTTATTTTCCCAATTTGTTGCCTACATATTTTGTCAAGGAATGTCTATTTTCTTTAGCATCAGCTGTGAGACTAGATGCAACAACTATTAATAAGACAAGGCCAAGCTGTGCTAAAGTTAAGATACTGGTGGATTTACTAGCTGATTTACCCAAGAAAATTCATATGGACATTGAACATGATATGACTAAGGAGATAAGAACTGAGTGGGTAACAGTTAGATATGATTATCTCCCAAAATATTGCAAGGAGTGTAGACTTCAAGGGCACGACATGTTAGAATGCTGGAGGTTACATCCTGAATTAATGGTAACTAGGAGCAAAGAACAAGCTGTTGGTAATGTGGAGCATGCTACTGTTAATAATGATAAAGGTAAGGAATCTACTCCGTTAATGATTTTATCTAATGGGAAGGTTATTGGTAATATGGGAGAACAATGGAAAGAAGTGACGGATAATAGAGGCAAAGGAAAAAGTAAGCAGATAGATGTGATGGATGCAACTGGAAAAGAATTGGTTTCTGTGGAAAAACAGAATGTGTTGGCTTCTCAGCAGGTGCAAACAAACAACCAATTTGCTCTACTGGAGCAAAAAAATAATGACGTCAATAGAGATAATCAATTAGCTTTGGTGGAAAAAAAAGATGAACAAGGCAACCTACAAAATGCTAATGTTTCTGGTAATCTGAATCCTGCAGCAAGTCTTTATGTTCCTAAATCTCCTGAGACTGACAAGGCAAGGAAAAGTAACAAAGGGAATCAAAATGCAACTGGAAATAATTATAATACACAGGCTGCTAATGGTAGTCAAGTCCCTGGGGGGATTGGTAATCAAGAACAAGGTAGAATAGTGGAGAAAAGTGCAGTAATTCAGCAGCAAAAGGAATCTACTCACTAATGGGTTCAGAGAACATTCAAAGAAGGAGTTGTAGCAGTCAATACTTCAATTCAAGAGATACTATCACAAGATACTATAGTAGAGGCAGGCTTAGCTAACAATAGGGACAACGATCATGTGGAAGATAAAGATTATGAGAAGTTTAAAAGCTGTGACAAGGCAAAGTGGAAAGGTGGCAAGTTATAGGAGGAACAGAGAGAATCAGACTCAGAGGAAGGAGAAATCCCTACTGGGATGCAAAGTGAAGAAGAGGTTGCGGGTGATGCAGTTTAGGATGAGGAGCAATCTGTAACAAATAAGGCCAAAAATTCTACAGAAGTGTAGAAGTTAGACAATTCAAATCTAATTTATGATAGGGCAGAAGATAGTCATAATGAACCAAGGGTAGAAGAAAAAGTCAGAGATGTGGATTCTACTGGTGTTGATCCAGGTGGAACAGAACATGGGGTGATAGAGGATACAACAGACAAAATTAAACAGGCACCTAATACCCAAGTTCAGATGGTAGATACAGGCTCTATTACATTGTCTCATAAAGAAGGCAAGTTTACTATTGGGAACCAAGAAGTGGTTGATTTACAATTAAACAAAGAGGTAGTTCCTGCAGAAGACATTGTTCCATTAGCACAAAAACAAAATAAGTTTACTACTGGGAATCAAGTTGTGGATGTGAACAAACAAATAAACAGGTGATAGTTGCAGAAAATATAGCAAAATTTGAAGACATAGGAGATAAAAAAATAGAGATTTGGATGAGGAATCTACTGCTCAGAACTTTCTTAATGTAGCTAGACAAGGAGACCTCTCACCAAGACACATTGAACAGGTAAAGTCAGCTACTAGAGGCAGAAAGAAACAGAACAAAGAAACTGTTACAGCTCCAATTGGAGGAGTTCAAACAAGAAGGACACTGAATAAATCCCAGAATTAGTGATGGATGCGATCATATGGAATGTTAGATCAGTGAACACAATGCAAGCATTTGAAAGAATCATCACAATGCACAGGCAACATCACTTTGAGTTTATAGGCATTATGGAACCTATGCAGCAGTCATGTAGAATGGAAAACTACAGAAGAAGAATTGGGCTAGCACAGGCAGTAGTAAATGTTTCCAATAAGATATGGGCCTTTATTGATGAACTATTTGATGTGACAATTGTATATAACATGACTCAGCAGTTAACCTTGAAATTATTTCATACAGAAACTCTCGTGGAACTCATGCTCACACTAGTTTATGCCAAGTGTGATGTGATCGAAAGGATTGAATTGTGGGATTCACTTTATGCAATGGCAACTGATGTGAATGTCCCATGGCTTGTAGGTGGGGATTTTAATGTAATATGGGATTAGGAGGAAAAGTTTGGGGGATTACCAGTATTTTTGAATGAGGTGGATGAATTTAGGCATTGTATTAATACCTATAACCTGACTGACTTGGGTTTCAAAGGGAGTATATTCACATGGTGGAATGGTAGAGCTGAAGAGGACTGTATATTTAAAAGGCTAGACATATGCTTTGGTAATCTAGAACTTCAGCATACTTTCCCAGGTCTGGAGATTAATCATTTATCAAAGATAGGATCGGATCACGGTCCTATGCATTTGAAATGTGATATTGAAGCAGCCCTTATCAAGAAGTCATTTAGGTTTCTTAATTTCTGGACAAAGCATGACAGCTTTAAACCGTTCAAGAAAACTGGAGTGCAGACTTTATGGCCAGCCCTTTTGTGTTATTCAATTACAAGCTTAAAAAACTGAAAAAAGCCTTGTCATTATGGAGCAAAGCAACATATGGAAATATCTTTCAAAAGATTGATAGCTTGGAAGAAGTAGTGGTAATTCATAAGAAGCAATTTGAAGAGCATCCTACACAGATGAGTAGAGCAAGGCTGCAAAAAGTTCAAGCAGAGATGATAAAGTACCTTGCTATTGAAGAAGAATGTTGGAGGCAGAAAGCTGGTATGATGTGGTTTAAAGATGGAGATAGAAACATGATATTTATTCATGCACAAGTGAATGGTAGAAGGAAGAGATTGAAGATTAATATAATTCAAAATAGAACTGGCAGCTGGTTGGATGAGGATGATTAGATAGCTGAAGAAGCAGTGAATTTCTACCACGAAAAATTCACTGAGACTGTTGTGCCAATAGATTTTTCTATAATTGATCATGTTCCTTGTTTAATCGATGAAGATCACAATGAATAGCTGGTGAGTCTTCCTACTAGGGAAGAGGTAAAGAAAGTTGTATATGGATTAAATGGTGATTCTGCAGCTGGTCCGGGTGGCTTCACAAGAGCTTTCTTCCATTCATGTTGGGATATAGTTGGAGAGGATATATATCAAATGGTTCTGGCCTTCTTTAGTGGACAACAATTACCAAAATGTGTTACTCATAAAAATTCGGTGCTTCTGCCTAAGAAAAAAGAGGTTACTACATTCTCTGATATGAGGCCTATAAGCTTAAGCAATATCACCAACAAAATCTTTTCGAGGGTGTTGCATGACAAGTTGGTGGACCTGCTTCGTACCTTAATATCAGAGGAACAGGCTGGCTTTGTGAAGGGGAGAAGCATAGTGGAAAATGTACTACTAACACAAGAAATTATCACTGATATAAGACTCAGAACAAGGGATGGTCCTAATGTGGTCATTAAGCTCGACATGACAAAGGCATATGATAGATTATCTTAGATATTCCTAACCAAAATGATAAGGAAATTAGGATTCTCTTAGATGTTTATTGGGATGGTGTATGATATTGTGGCAAACAACTAGTATTCTGTGCTTATTAATGGACAGCCTTATGGATTCTTCAAATCATCGAGGGGTGTTAAACAAGGCGATCCCTTATCTCCAACATTGTTTATATTAGGTAAAGAAGCCTTGTCAAGAGGTTTAAATGCACTGCATTCGAATCTTTATTTTTGTGGATTTGGACTGCCTAAATGGAGTCCAAAAATTAATCACCTGGCGTATGCAGACGATACAATTATTTTTTCATCATCAGATGCAACATTATTAAGGTTAATAATGGAGGTATTACATGCATATGAAAGAGCCTCTGGACAGTTAGTGAATAACGCCAAATCAGCAATTTACATGCATCATTTGACTCATGAGGAAGTATTTCGTAAAGTGGAACATGTTACTGGTATAGGAAGACAAGAATTTTCATTCACATACCTTGGGTGTCCTATTTTTTACGCTCGTAGAAGGATGGACTACTATCAGGGTTTGATAGCAAAGGTGCTTGACAAGCTTCAGAGCTGGAAAGGTAAAATTCTATCAGTTGGTGGCAGGGCTGTTTTGATTGCTAATGTATTACATAGTATGCCAATTCATTTGTTGTTTGCTATTAACCCTCCTAATTATGTAATAAATAAGTTGCACAAGATCTTTGCGCAATTTTTTTGGAGTAGTTCAGTAGGAGGGAGCAGTAGACATTGGGCATCATGGAACACATTGTGTATGCCATATGAGGAAGGTGGGATTGGATTTTGATCATTACATGATGTTTCTAAGGCATTACTTTGTAAATTATGGTGGAACTTTAGAACGAAGCCGAGCCTGTGGAGTTCTTTTGTGAGCCAGAAATGTTGCAAGAAGCTTAATGCAGTGATAGTGCCATGGAGAGAAGGATCTCATTTGTGGAGAAAAATGTTGGAGTGTAGGGATATCATAGAGCATCAAATTGTTTGGAAACCAAAAATGGGATCAGCTTTGTTTTGGTATGATAATTGGACTGGTTTGGGTGCTTTATATGTTTTATTCCACAAGATTTTGCTGTCGATGAAAACATTCAGAATGTGTGGAAAGTGGTATACAGTGGTGCGTGGAATGTTAATAAGTTGTTTGAGCTGCTTCCTAAAGATGTAGTACACCATATTATGGAAAAAATTACACCTCCAGCTCATTATGATGCTCTAGATGTACCTTATTGGATGCTTGAATCCAAGGGCCATTTCAGTGTAAAGTCTGCGTGGGAATATCTTAGAAGAAGAAATGAACCGAGAGTGGCATATAAGAAGATATGGGTCAAAGGGCTTCCATTCATGATTTCTTTTTTCCTGTGGAAGGTATGGAGAGACAAGCTACCTTTAGATGATTTTATGAGAAGAATTGGCTATTATATGCCTTTGAAATGCTGGTGCTGTGCAGACCCAAGCCAAGAATCACTTGTTTATGTTTTCTTCACATCAAGGGCAGCTCATACTGTGTGGAGATATTTTTTGGGAAGGGCAGGAATTGATGTGACTGGATTGAATCTGCACCAAGCAATTAGAAGATGTTGGAATGCATAAGTACTGCCTAGGATTAAACCAATTATGCAGGCCCTTCTAGCTTGTATTGTGTAGGAGCTTTGGAAAAGAAGAAATAGTTTGAAATATGGAGAGAATGTGTCTGTAAGCAGAGTGATCTACCAAGTATCTGCAACTCTTCAATCACTTGTCCAATTGAGAAAACTAGGACTGAGAGTACCTTATAAGTGGCATGACCTGCTGCATATTCTTGAGAATTATATACCAAAGCTGAAGTTTGATAAGGTTGTTTGGGAGTTTCCAATGGAAGGGTGGATAAAGGTAAACACGGATGGGGTATCAAGAGGGAATCCAGGTAGAAGCTCGATTGGTTTTTTGTATAAGGAATGAGAATGGGGATATCATTTATGTAGCAAGCAAGGAAAATGTAGAAGGATCGAATAATGAAGCAGAGGCTGTAGCTATATTGGAGGCACTGAGAATATGCAAAGCGCAGAATGACAGCTAATTCTATGTTCATGAAGAATATAATTGAGGGAAACTGGAAGCCACCATTGTATATTGTTGAGTACATGGATGATATTAGGGGATTAATAACTGAGGTACATATAAAGGTGACTCACATATACAGGGAGGGCAACAAATTGGCAAACTGCTTAGCAAACTATGCTCTAGATATTGGGGATATAGAGTGCTTTGATTTTTGGGATCTAGAGTCACAAGGGAGGAAAACTGTGAACAGTGATAAACTTCAATGTCCATACATCAGAGTAAAGGTAGCAGGAAGTTAGGAGTAGATGAGGAAAGGAGTAGCACGACCAGGAGGAAGACTAGAGCGTCAGCGGATTATCATGCTCAAATCCAGTTAGAGAAGAGTATGGTGATCTATTTTACTAACCTAGTTTTCTTTTTTGCAGGGAATGCTACTGTGTTTATGCCCTATCCCTTGAATAACTCTTACTTGGTGGTATCAGTACTTTGTACTCAACCCAAGGAGAGAGAAGCAAGGGAAGGCACAAGCATGATACTTCTCAGAGGAGAGCAAGACATGTCCAATTCTGGGACCTGTGTTGGAGCCAATCGACCACAATTCAGAATAACACTCTCAGAAGAAGGGCAACAACATCAAACACAAAAATAAAGCACTCAAAGCCATGAAGCCACAAAGGCACACAGCCTGCAGACAGCAGAATTCCCATCCTCCAAAAAGGAGCTCAGCTGGATGATGCACCTGTGCGAAAAAGTAAACAAGCATAAGGAGAAATATAATGCACAACATACAGGGAGTTAGGCATTTCGGAGGACTCATTTTCCCCGTGAACAACAAGAATCAGAAAAAGAAAAAACATTAAAAGAGAAGGAGATGAAGATTGTTGCTCTCGGGACAAGCTTCAGGATCAGTTGTCTTCGCAAGGCACCTTTGACAATAATGCTGCACGTTTGGACAGAGTCTCGACATGCAACACAAATGAGGAAAAGTAGGACTTTCAATTGGTCATTATCAGCACCTTCAGATGTTGGCAAATCACTTTTCACCATCATAGTAAACTCAGCAGACATTTCAGAGCAGAATTGAACTCAGGCATAACGGCATTGCAACATTCACATGCAGCAGTCAACAATCACAGGTATGCAAAGGATCTCAGGAAAGGGTGATACAACAGTGCGATGAACTCAACAGAAAAGCATAAGCAAGGTAAATATCGAGCAAAAATGAGCTTTAAAAGAAGATGGGTGATTGGCGTTAAATCCTATGGTAGATATAGATATACTCGGATAAATACAGGAGGTATAATGAAAGGTGGAGCTATACAAATGAACTATAAATATGGACTAAGCCACACGTGGAGTTTATTGCATGTGCTAGACATGGGGTTAATATTGCAATTTACGGAGCTGGTTAGGCGGAAAATGGCTACAAGTGTAATATATCGAATTGGGCTTGGAAGCTTCAGGATTTGGACAAATGTTGGCCGTCTCTTGACTCCAATAATATGTACAAAGGTAACGGACTGGGCTGCTGAGGAAAGGAGTGTTACATGGGTTATTTTTTACACAAAATTTGTTAGGGATGGTTGTGCTGTGCAAAGTGGCTATGATTGCAATATGCGAAATTGGTCAACTAATTGGGCCGTCTTGCTGGACTTGATAGACAGTGTGGATATATTTGTTATTGGGCTAGTTTTTATTTATGCAAATGTCAATAGATATAATGTGATATGAATTTTGAGTATATTACTCAATTTTGGTAATAGGACAAATGTAATTTTCATATTTTTTCACATTTTCACATAGGATCTACGGACAAACTATTGTTTTTTAGTCATTTATTATATATAAAAAACTAGCCCTAGAAACTGCCTAGTGGATTGCTTAAAAAAAACCCTAATATAGGGATTGCCAAAAAAAAAACACCCTAAACAAACCCGACTGCGTTGGAGCTCTAGAGAGAGAGGCTCTGGCAAAAATACGTGCGACTAGAGAGAGAAACATGCAATTTTCATTTTATGGCCACGCCGGCCGATGGCCAGCCATCTTTTCCGGCTGGTCAGCCTCCCCTCACTTCCGTCCAACCCCATACTACAACAAACGATAATCCCCAACCCTCAAATCCCACGAACAATGATTCAAAAGCCATGAACTATGCTGC
Source organism: Nicotiana glauca (assembly GCA_026770625.1). NCBI lineage: Eukaryota > Viridiplantae > Streptophyta > Magnoliopsida > Solanales > Solanaceae > Nicotiana > Nicotiana glauca. The sequence continues at coordinate 29,245 of MU668311.1, forward strand.
TGTATTGAATCTTACGTCAACTAAAACTCCCATGCAAGAACGATCTGCTATAGAGCCAATTATCCCCAGGCGTGTGAAATTCTTTCAAGGGCAGAATTTAGTGTGCTTTACTGAGGCTGAGGTAGAAAGATTGAATTTGATCGAAGGATTGCAATACGCAGTGATCTGCAAATTTTTGTATGGATGGCTTGAACTTGGTGAATTACGTCGTGTGTTGCCAATTCAATATGGAATAAAGAGTGAGTGCAATATTGGCTACTTCAGGGAGAGGCACGTACTGATACGATTCACATTATGGCAAGATTACGTTAATTTTGCATCTAAAGGAGTTCATTATGTTAAAAACAAATATGGTGAAGAATATCAATTACGTAAATTGATTTATGATACTAAGTTTAAAGTGGAAGAAGAGACTCCCAAGGTAATGGCTTGGATATCATTCCCAAATTTGCTGCCTACATACTTTGTTAAGGAGTGTTTGTTTTTATTAGCTTCAGCTGTTGGAATACCACAGAATTTGGATCAAGCTTCTGTGAACAAAACGAGACCTAGTTGTGCTCGTGTGAAAGTGTTAGTTGACTTGTTAGCTGACCTCCCTAAGAAAGTTAGGATGGATATTATCGACGAAAACAATGGTGATAGAAGAACTGAATGGGTAAATATAAAGTATGATTATTTGCCCAAATATTGCAAGGAATATAAGTTACAAGGGCATGATATGTTGGAGTGTTGGAGGTTGCATCCAGAACTTATAGAGAACAAGGTTAATGAGCAGCAGACTAAAGAAGCAGAGAAAAATGAAGTGCAAGCTAATGGATCAAATCAGCAGGGTCCTTTGATGATATTATCTAGTGGAAAGGTGGTAGGAAATATAGCGGGCAAGGGCAAAGAACATTGGAAAGAAGTCAAGGATAATAGAATAAGGAATGAAAGGAATCAGGTTGCAGAAAAGTGCATATCTGGGAAAGAAATAGTACCTGTGCAGCAAGGTGATAAGCAGCAAACAGATGGAGGTAATAGAAATGTTAATGTAGGGCAACAAGAGTTAGAGCAAAAGACAACTGGAAAGGAAATGGTTCCAGTTCCACAAGGAGCTAGTAATCAAGTGCAGGTGGGAAACAAGTTTGCAGTTTTGGAAGTAGTAGATGATGAGGTAGAGGATGATAATCAGCTAGCTATGGTAGTTGATCAATCAAAGTATAATATTCCAGTTAGAAGGACCACAGGCTCAGCACCAAAAAAGCAACAACAGACAGGCCAGTCTACAGGCAAACTAAATACTGCAGCACTACCATTCAATGCACATTCTGCTGGTGTTGGATCAACTATAGGTGGAGTTGAATCAAATACAAGTGGGAAAGAAAAGGAAAATAATGTCGTCAAAGAAAATACAAATCAATGGGTGCAAAGAACTTTCAAGGAAAATGCAGGTACTCTTACAGTTGGAATTAATACTTCATGTCAGGAGGTTCCCTCACAGGATACTTTAGTGGAGAGGTAATTGGCCAATGTTCCAGAAATTCAAGCCAATGATTTTATGTCCAATGTGACTGACAGAGTGCAATGGAGTGGAGGCAAATTATGGATTGATCAAAGAGAAGATGATTCAGATGCAAATGTGGTACCTAACGGGGCTACAGTGGAAGAGGAACCAATTCAAAAGGAGAAGGAGGATGAGGAGCAAAGTGTAAATGGTGATGCCATTGTCATTGTTGAAAACAAGGGTGAGGATAGTAATGCAAATGTTACAGATCAGCCCAATGAACAATCATCAATCAAGAATGTACAGGACAAAATGGAAACTCGTGGGGAAAATATTCAGAATGCAGAAGGAATAGGAGTTGAGACTGTTGATCCAGGGGGAACAATTGAAGGCACAAGTTAGGATATTACTATAGAAGATAGATAGCTTCAAAATGAGCCTGATGATCAGTATAATCAGGTATCAATGATGCAAAAAATCACTGCTCCATTGGAGCAAAATCAAGTGCAGATTTTGAAAAGAGGAGAAGATCTGAATCTTTTGAGTAATCCACAACAAAAATCAATTATGGACACTACTGGGAATCAAGAGAATGAGGATGTAGAAGAAGAGCTTTACAGATCAGGCTTTGATATGGACCAGGAATCTACCACTCAAAATTTTTAGAATATAGCAAAGCAAGGAGACCTCTCACCTAGGATGATGGAAAAGGTGAAATCTGCAGCCAAAGGAAAAAAGAAACAACAGAAGGAGAACCCTAATGTTTTTCCAGGTGGAGTTCAAACAAGGAAGGCACTATCCTTATCTCAATCCAAACATTAATGGATGCTCTCATTTGGAATATCAGGTCAGTAAACACTCAACAAGCCTTTGAAAGGCAGATCAAAATGCATAGGAATAATTACTATGAGTTCATAGACTTAATGGAGCCAATGCAGCAGGCTAGAACTCTGGAAAGATACAGCAATAGAATTGGATTTGCACAGGCTATGGCCAATATTTCAAACAAGATTTGGTTTTTTTATTGATGAGGTTTTTGATGTCACTGTGATGTACAATATGGTTCAGCAACTAACTCTAAGGTTACATCATTCTGAATCTCATGTAGAATTTGTTTTTACTTTGGTATATGTAAGTGTGATGCCATAGAAAGAATTGAATTATGGGATTCTTTGTATGCTATGGCTGCGGATATGGATATACCTTGGTTTGTAGAAGGTGACTTCAATGTCATTTGGGATGAGGAGGGAAAGTTTGGAGGGCTTCCTGTACATATAAATGAAATAGATGACTTCAGGCATTGCATAAACACATGCAATTTGGTGGTTCTTGGTTTCAAAGGGAGCATATATAAATGGTGGAATGGAAGGGCAGAAGAAGATTGCATATTTAAAAGGCTTGACAGAAGTGTGGCCAACTTTGAGTTTCAACAGACATTTCCATGCATAGAGGTGCAGCACTTACCAAAAATTGGCTCAGACCACAGCCCTATGCAACTTAAGTGTGACATTGAAACTCCACCAGTCAAAAAGCCATTTAGAATTCTAGACTTCTGGGTGGAGCATGCTTCATTCAAGGAATTGGTGAAGAAGCACTGGAAAGCTGACTTTAGTGCCAGTCCATACATCACCTTTAATCACAAATTGAAGAAACTAAAAAAGGCTTTATCAGTGTGGAGCAAGGAGACTTTTGGTGATATTTTTCGGAAAATAGCCAGTTTAGAGGAAGTTGTTCTTGTTCATGAAGCATAGTTTGAAGCCAACCCTACAAAGTCAAACAGGAAAAGATTGCAGAAGGTTCAGGCAGAATTGTTTAGGTTCTTAGCTTTGGAGGAGAAGTACTGGAAGCAAATGTCAGGGATGGCTTGGTTCACAGATGGGGACAGGAATACTAAGTTTTTCCATGCTCAAGTTAGAGGGAGGAGGAAAAAACTGCAGCTTAACAGAATTCAAAACAGTCAGGGTATATGGAATGAAGAGGAAGAAGAAATAGCTACAGAGGCAATTAAGTTTTTTGAAGACCAATTTACTGAAAATGCAGCTCCTACTTCTTTTCAAATATTAGACAATATTCCTGCATTGGTTGACATGGGGCAGGATGAAGAATTAATCAAACAGCCAACTATGGAAGAAGTAAAGGCAGCTGTGTTTGGTTTGAATGGAGATAGTACAGGAGGTCCTGATGGCTACACAGGCAAATTCTATCAGTCATGCTGGGATATTATTGGTGGGGATTTATTTGACATGGTTCGAGCCTTCTTTAATGGTCATGACTTGCCAAAGTATGTGACTCATACTAATCTAGTATTGCTTCCAAAGAAGAAAGAGATATGCACATTTTTTGATCTTAGGCCTATCAGTCTTAGTAACTTCTCTAATAAAGTGATATCGAGGGTAATTCATGAAAGACTAGTGGGTTTATTACCTAAACTTATATCTGAGGAACAGTCAGGCTTTGTCAAAGGTAGGAGTATTGTGGAAAACATTCTACTTACTTAGGAGATAGTCACTGATATGAGGCTTAGAACTAAGGCAGGACCTAATGTAATTTTAAAGCTAGACATGACTAAGGAATACGACAGACTCTCCTGGCTTTTTCTGACCAAAGTTCTAAGAAAAATGGGTTTTACAGAGAGATTCATAGGCATGGTGTTTGGTATAGTGTCTAACAACTGGTATTCTGTACTAATAAATGGCCAAGTTCATGGTTTTTTTAAATCATTAAGGGGAGTAAAGCAAGGGGATCCATTGTTTCCTACATTATTTATCCTGGCAGCAGAAGCACTCTCAAGACGACTTAATGCTCTACACTCAAATCTATACTTTTGTGGATATGGATTGCCTAAATGGAGTCCAAAGATCAATCATCTTGCTTATGCAGATGATACGATCATTTTTTCATCATCAGATGCTACATCACTCAGGCTGATCATGGAAGTACTTTTTAGCTTATGAATCAACTTCTGGTCAGCTAGTGAACAAATCAAAATCTACAGTCTATCTTCATCAATCAGCTGATGTAGAAGTGGTGGATAAAGTAGAGAGGATCACAGAGATGAAAAGGCAGGAGTTTCCAATCATATGCTTGGGGTGTTATATATTCTATTCGAGGAGAAAAATGGAATACTATCAGCCTATGATCACAAAACTGTTGGACAGGCTTCAATCATGGAAGGGTAAACTGTTGTCCATAGGTAGAAGGGTAGTGCTTATTACGCATGTCCTTCAAAGCATGCCAATCCATCTGTTATCAACTGTTAATCCACCAAATTATGTGATCACTCGATTACAAAAGATTTTTGCTCAATTTTTCTGGAGTAGTTCAGTCACAGGCAACAATAGGCATTGGGCATCTTGGACTACATTATGTATGCCTAAAGATGAAGGAGGGATTGGGTTCAGGTCTTTACATGATGTAGCAAAAGCTCTCTTTTGCAAACTATGGTGGAATTACAGAACAAAGCCCAGTCTTTGGAGTTCTTTTATGAGTCAAAAGTATTGCAAAAAATTGAATTCTGTTATGGTGCCATGGAGGGAAGGATCACACGTATGGAGAAAGATGTTGGAATGCAGGGATTTGATTGAGCATCAGATCATGTGGCATCCAAAAATGGGATCCTCATTGTTTTGGTATGACAATTGGACTGGTTTGGGGGCCTTTTACTTTTTGGTTCCACATGAGTTTGGGATTGATGATGATGTGCATAATGTATGGGATGTGGTTGAAGATGGAAACTGGGATGTAGAAAAGTTGTTTCAGATATTACCTGAAGAATTTGCAGAACACATAGCCCAAAATGTCAAGCCTCCAGTTACACCAGGGGTCCTCGATGTTCCTTGTTCGATGTTGGAAAATAGAGGATCTTTTAGTGTAAGAACTGCTTGGGACTACTTAAGAAGGAGGGCTGAACCTATGATTGCATATAGGATGATATGGGTGAAGGGGCTGCCATTCAAGATTTCCTTTTTCATGTGGAAAGTCTGGAAAAATAAGCTACCCATTGATGATTTTTTCAGAAAATTGGGTGATCTGATGGCTTCCAGGTGTTGGTGTTGTGTAGAACCAAGAGAAGAGACCACAACTCGTCTGTTTTTCACTTTATATGCAACAGAAAAGGTGCGGAAGTACTTTCTTGGGCATGCAGGAATACCAGTAGATGGGCTCTCATTTCATCAAGCTATAGTTAGATGTTGGACTGCAGATGTAGTCCCAAGATTACAGCCCATTATGCAAGCTTTACCATCTGTGATAGTTTGGGAATTATGGAAAAGGAGAAATAGTTATAAGTATGGGGATGTAGTGAGCATAACTAGAGTTGTGTATCAGATTTCCTCCATAATGCAATCCCTCATAAAACTTAGGAAACCAGGCATTCAGCATGTTCCACACAGATGGCCAGATATGATTATGATGATGAAATGGTACACACCAAAGCTAAAGTACATAAAGGTTCTATGGGAGTTTCCAGATCATGGATGTATAAAAGTCAACACAGATGGGGCATTTAGGGGCAATCCTGGCAGAAGTGCAATTGGTTTTGTGTTGAGAAATGAGGAGGGAGATATAGTATATGCATGTGGGAAAGAAATTCAAAAAGGAACTATTATAATTGCAGAAGCAAAAGCTATTTGTGAATGACTGAAATTCTGTATGCAGCATGACTATAGCTTAATTGAGCTACATACTGATTCATTGCTTTTGAAGAATGCCATTATAGGAGAGTGGAAGCCTCCATGGAGTATAGTTATAGAAGTCGAGGAAATAAAAGACCTGACAAGCGGAGCTAATGTTAGTGTGTCTCATACTCTAATGGAAGGCAACAAACTGGCTGATCACATGGCTAATTATGCACTAGATGTTGGGCTTATGGAGTGTCATAGTTTTGAAGATCTAGATGTACAAGGGAGAAAGCTGGTGAATTCTCACAAGCTGGAATGTCCTTACATAAGAGTTTCTATTGCAAGGAGATAGAAAAAAGAGGGGAAGGTGTATCAAAGGAGAATGAGAAGTCAAGAGCACATTTCCAAGAGAACCATACTCAAATCCTTATAGAGGATAGTATAGGGATGAGTTTCACTAACTAGTTTTTCTTTTTTGCAGGTGACACCTCTATGGACTGCCTTCTAATAGATATCCATATGGTGGTATTAGTGCAATGCACTCAATCCATAGGAAAGAAATTGGAGGCAGCACACATAGAGGGAACAAGGAAGTTTCTGAAGACCACACAGTCTGTGAGATGCATTTCTGCTGAGATGTCTCATAGAACAAATGAAGTTCAAATCAAACCAAACAAGTGGAGAATAAAGCCCAGAATGTCTAAGAGAATTGGGCTATCTGAGCCCAGAATGCCTAAGAGAATTGGGATACAGTCAGATGAAAAAACAAAGAACTGGAGTGCAGAGGTAATGGAATTACATATCAAGGAGACTCCGCATAAAATTAGAGGAAAAAGGCCCAGAAACTGTAAGAGAATTGGGCAAGTTAAAAGACGGGATATAGGGAACCAGGCTACTGATGGCACCAATTACAGCACCTTGATCGAATTTATCAATATCAGGTAGTCCTCATGTTAAAATCCGTATGGATGGCAACATGAGACTACAGTTTTTTACTAACATTGTGTTTAGTTTTGCAGGGAACTGTCAACGCCCCCTTTTTCTCCCCTTCTTTAAAAAAGAAAGAAATCGGGTTTACGACATTATGGACAAAATAACTCTTATTCCCTTTTGAGGAATCGAGTTATGGGGTTTGAAGAGTCGCCACCTAATGATTATAGTGCATTAGGACACGTTAAAAGAAGAGAAGAAGATTTTGAAAGAAAACCAGAGTTCGAGTAAGGGCTTGAGATTATTTCGAGGGGAAGGTGTTAGGCACCCCTCAAGATCTACTAGTCTGGTTCCCGGCCTTGCTTAGTTGTGACTTTAAGAAGAGTAGGAGCAGACGAGCAAAGTTTACACATAAGAATTACAAGCAAGTTGACAATTTTTGAAAGAAGAATGGCACAAGTAAAAGAGAGTTTTAGTTTGAAGAAAACATTTAAATAAAGGAAAAGTAAAGAAAGAGGGTCCTAGGTTTAACCATAATATGAATCATTTGGTGCAATACCCAGCAATCATTACCACACGAGATATTAACGCACCGTCATCATCTCCATATTCTACCTTTCCCACCCCGTTAAGGTATTTAAGCGCGATTAGTCTCGTTTACTTTTTGCATGCTAGTACCCGTCCCAACCTATCAGTCCCGGGGTATTTGGACTCCTAATCCTAAAGGGAAGAAGGGGATAGAGGCATATATGGAGTTTTAAAAGGACAAAATACTAAGGCGTCAATCAAAATAAATAGCAAATAAGTGGGGAACAAATTAATAACTCAAAGGCTCATACAAACCCCGTAAATCACAACAGCAATTAGTTTAGCATGACTCGCAAGTACTGATTTGGTGTTTAAAATTAATGGTGGACAAATTAGTTTAACACATAGAGTTGGATAACAAATCCGCATTAGGCAACCTAGATCCAGTTGTTAGATCTTAAGGTATTTTAAACAAGTTATTCAGAAAAACACTGATTTCAAACTAGAGCCTAATGCAAAAGAGTTAAAACAGAAAGTTGAAAGTTGCAGAAGTTCATAAATGACTTTGAAGTCAGCATATTTGTTTGAGTGAAAATAGAGTAGACTTGTGAAGAGGAGTTTTGAAAGTGAAAATACCTTAAAAGTAAGAGTGAGTTAAAAGATAGGTTCAAGAGATGATTAGAATTTAGGCAGAAGATCTAAAGGAATTGTTTTAGAAGAAAGACGCAAGTTTGAAAAATTTAAGAGCATTGCAGATTTATAGAATTCTAAAAGTATTACAGGTTTATAAGAGTTTTACTAAAACTCTACGTTAAAAGCCAATTGACAGGTTGTTGTTTCTTAAAACTGAATCAAGCAAGTTTGAGACGAACCCCTATAGGCATGATATCTATAGTTGATTTTAAGCGTTGTTATTAACTGGTGAAAGAACAATTGTTTGACTACCCTATAATTTGCCTATCGCATATGCACTTCCTATAGACATAGTTTCTATATGCAACCGATTTACATAAATATTAAGTCCTATAGGCAGGATTTCTAATGATTTTCAAGATGATTAAACACTGGTCCAATAGACATGGTATCTAGGTGACTGATTTAAACATTAAACTATAGGTATGGTATCTAAGTGATTAAAAAACATTAACCTATAGGCATGGTATCTACCCTTGATGCAAAAAAGTAAACCCCTCCCACACCCTTTTTTACTATATCTCCCCTAGTTCTTGTACAAAGATTATTTACCAATCAAACTGAAATTAAAGATACATCAAAAGCTAACAGCTAGATCCAAGCAGCCTAATTCAATCTTGATGTCCAACAACATGCGTTTAACCAATTCCGGGATCCAGATTTCTAAAGCCTTCTCTTATCCAAAGTGCTTCAGAGTTCCAAGGAGCCTCAAGGACTCCAGGCAGTGCTTACAGTCTGGATAACAATTAGAACAGAATAGTGCAAGTGTGGAATTGCCAGCCCTTAGGCATCCAAGTTCAGAGGGAGCTCCAAGGTCCCAAAGCATGGCCTACCAAAGGGGGCAGAACTTTAAAGAACTAAGAATTAGTGTAGAGTGAGGGGATTAGAGGAAACCAAAGCAAAGGATGGTCATACCCAGCCATGGGTAAGACTGGCACACCCCTGACCCTTTACTTAATTCAAGCAAATAAATAGCAGACTTTTATAAGTCAGACAGGGGTCTGGGTGGTGATTAGGGCACCATCAGACCCTAGTCAAGGCTCAACACATAAAGTGGTTAAGGGAATGGGGACTGATTTGAGTAAAGGTTCAAGAGAACCTGGTCTTAGAAAAGGATAGCAATAGGGTGCTAACCTCAGCCTAGAACCAATACTCACACATAAAAGGGGTTATGGGAATGGGATCACATGAAATCATTCACATAAGAAAAGCATAATAGCACTTTAAAGATGCAGAATCATGAAGAAATGTTTAATAGACTAATGAATAGTCACACAACGCAAGAAAACATGTAGTGAGAGGTTATGTAAAAGGTGAAGTAAACACATAGTTTTGGGAAACAGTATTTAAATTATAGAAACCTACCAGTTGCAAGTTCCAAATAACAGAATAAATAGAGCGGTAAAACAGCCAGAAACCCTTCAGCAAACACTTGAGGAAAGCAAAAGAGATTCCAAAGTCTAGCCTTGGCTTTTCGCCGGCTAGTCAGAACAATAGCACAAGTAAGAAGAGAGGGCTTTGAGTGTGTGTGTGTGTATTTTTTTTTTTTGAACTCAGTTGTTTGTCCCCCTTCTAAAGAAAAGAAGTAGGGTATTTACAGTTTGAAAACATGTGGTAAGCAAGGCAAAATATAATTCAATACCAATCAGAATCAATTAGAAGAAAGGAACTCCTTTAATTAAGGAATTCGAATTTGAATAGGAGAGAGCAGAGTTGTTTTTTTTAAGGAAAGAAAATCAAGAACACATTGTGTAGTAAAGGGTAAATACATAGGAGAAGCTTTTAAAAATACACGGTTAGATAAATAAGGTAAGGGTAAAATCAATCAATCACATAGTAAATTAAGGAATTAAAGACTCGAACTCAATAATGAATTAAGTCAGAAAATTGGTCCAAATTAGACGAGGAAAGAATCAAATAAGCTCATATAGAAATCAATCCAAAACTTAAGGGTTGTTTAGAGAGGAAAAGGTCTGATTATAAAGAGTGCGTAAATTTAAACATGCGAGGCTAGAATTAGACGAACAGTGTAGTCATGTGATCAAATAGAAGAACATAGACATGCGAGAAATCAAGAGGTCTTGCAAAGCTTAGCAAGAATCAGAAACATGAGATAAATTTAGGGTTTTGAAGTTAGTCAAGAAGCAGCACAAGAATCAAACAATCGTGCACAAATGGTGAAAAACCCCCCAAAATTTAGGGTTTTTTCCCCACAGCTTACATGCAAAGACGAAGCATAGAAGATCAGTCAAAATAAACTCAGGAAAACCCAAAGAACACAGACAGTTCATGGAAGCAAACACAGTAAAAGAAATCCTTAGAAACCCTAGGAAAATACAGTAAAGAAAATACACAGAAAACCATAGTGAAAGCACTTAGCAAAGTAAAAATATAAGATATAGCAGTAGAACAAGTATAAAAAATCACGGAAACCCTAAGTTTTAAAAAGATGAACAGTTTTGAAAACAAAAAATTGAAAAGATGTGAAAAATACTTTAAAATCTTATAAAATAGCAAGGATCTAAAGCAAATCTTAGAGAGAAACAAAGAAAACCTCGAGGGCTTAGGGTTTCAGAGAAAACCCTAGAAAATGAGAAAGGCCTGGAATGGGCTGGTCCTGAGTCGGAGATGGACTCACAGGGCTAGGACTCGCCGGAGATGAGCCGGAAAGGGCCATCGAACTTGAATCGGAAAGATTCTGAGCCGGGGTCTTCAAAGTCGGACTATGAAACCTCGAGAAAAAGAGCATAGAGGTATATGGGGGTAGGTACAGGCTACCTATAGCCTGAGATGCCATGGTTTCCGGTGACATACGGTGGAAATCGGTGGGAAAGGGGCTAGGGTTTCGGAGAGGATTTGAGAGAATCTGAGAGGATGAGAGTTTAGAGGCAGCTGTTTTGTGAGAAGTGATTAGGGTTTGGGGGTTGGGTTGAGTTAAAAAGGTAAGGGCAAACGTGGACCGTTGATTAAAACAATCAACGGCCACGATTTAAAATGGAGTCCGGGCGGGTTCGTTTTAATCGAGTCTGGGTCGGGTAGGAAACGAAATTGGGTCGTTCAATTAGGGGGGTGGATTGGGGTGCAAATCAGGCTATAATTGAAAGTAAAATGGGCTACAATTGAAATAGCCACTTTTCCCATTTTGAATTTATAAAAATAGTAAAAGCTGTTTAAAATTAAGATTAAAAATACTGATTTAATAGAAAATATGTAAGTATTAATTTAAAAATATTGGGAATGATTTTGTGATTAAAAATGCTATTGAATCGAGAAATAGGCTAAAATTGCAATTTCATGCAATTTTAGTTTATAAATACCAAATGGACTTGTAAAATTATGTAAAAATCATGTAAATTATATTTTTTGTGTAGATGTGAAAATAAAATAAATTATTCACCCAAATGACGAGTTTTGGAAATAATTATTGGATTTTATAGTACAAAATAGGCCATAAACTGGTTTTAAAAATCTTTAAAAATTTTGGAAAAATACCAAAACATTTGGGGATGCTTATATATGCATATACATGCTATTTTGAAATTATTTTGAGTATACAAATACATAGGAAAAAATTGGGTATCAACAGCTGCCCCTCTTTACCCGAGGAGGCTGAAAGAGTTGTCAGGTAAAGATAAGATGGCCAATTTTGACCGGAGATGGCGATTGTGAACGGATTTTGACCGCGCTCTGGTTTCTAAGCTACCTACATATCCCTGGTTTTATAGGAATCAGGCCATATGTAGTTCAGGAAACATTGACGAAATATGCCGATGGAGATTCGAAAAAACGGACGTGATGGCTAGGCTGAGAGGGTGCTTGGAATCGGACAAGCTGCGGAGAACTGGAGCGGGATCGCTCCTGCTGAGACGGCCATGAGCCTGCTGGAGTACCTGTAAATGGGAGATGTGCGTGTATATATTGCGTAATTTAAATGTGATGCAAGTTCCTGTTGGACCATGAATGTTTGTCTTCGGACGGTTAGGATAACGTCCTCAGACTATGATGTCCTGGGCCATGAAGAGCATAAAAGTAAGGGTTCACAGGCCATGAACTGATGTTCTCGGGCCATGCAGATGGTGCCTTCGAACTATGATGCCTTTAAACGAGTTGGCGATCTTTCAGCCCATGAGAAGGTGGCAATCTGTCAGCCAAATGGATGCAAAGGGTGGCGATCATTCAGCCAGAGCGAGAATTTAAAAGCATGTGGCGATATTTCAGCCGAATGAGAATTTAAAATGCTGGTGGCGATGTTTCAACAAGTCAAAATAAGATGGCAATATTTCAGCTATGCAGGGCGGAGACAATTCTTAGTCTCGGAAGGCAGATAAGTAGCCTTATGCAATATGGAGGTAGAGCTTAACCTCAGAAGGCATAGAGTAGCCTTATGCAAAAGCAGATAGAGACAGAGCTTAGTCTCGAAAGGCAGATAGGTAGCCTTATGCAATGTGGAGGTAGGGCTTAACCTCGGAAGGCAGAGAATAGCCTCATGCAAATGCAGATGAGGATAAAGCTTAGTCCCGAAAGGCAGATAGGTAGCCTTATGAAATATGGAGGTAGAGCTTAACCTCGAAAGGTAGAGAATAGCCTTATGCAAAGTGCGGATGGAGACAGAGCTTAGTCCCGAAAGGCAGATAGGTAGCCTTATGCAATATGGAGGTAGAGCTTAACCTCGGAAGGCAGAGAGTAGCCTTATGCAAAATATAGATGGAGACAGAGCTTAGTCTCGAAAGGCAGATCGGTAGCCTTATGCAATATGGAGGTAGAGCTTAACCTCGGAAGGCAGGGAATAGCCTTATGCAAAAATGCAGATGGAGACAGAGCTTAGTCTCGGCAGATAATAGCCTTATGCAGTGCAGGAATGTAAAAGAACGAATGGTAGCGAGTTTTCTTAGCTGGTAGATGGTTTGCGATATTAGGACTGCTGGGGAGTGTTGAGTGCGGATAGTGACCCTTTGGAGGGTTTTGATTCGAAAGAGCAAATATACTTTGATTTGTGGCCTGAATTCCTACATCCAAAGAAAAATTGTGAGTTTTGTAGAGGGGAGGTTAGTTCGTATCCCCTAGCTCTTGGCGTTGTGTATCACGGGGTAGCATTGCTAAACGATGGTGATGCAAATGATGCTTATGCATGACTTAGTAAATATAATGCGATATATATATATATATATATATATAATGATTTTATTTTGGATGAACCAACGACTGCAACGTGGTTCAAGACGCGGCGACCTTGCTTGCTCCAGAATTTTGAAGGTCCTCCTTAAAATTCTACCTCAGTTTACTGGGTTGGCGCTGCTGACGGCTATGCTGGATAACTGAACGCGGAAAAATCCTAGAATTTTGAGGGCCCTCCTCAAAATTCTGCCCCAGTTTACTGTGTTGGTGCTGATGAAAAGACTGAAAAA